>VUQR01024238.1:5076-24559 GCA_015108515.1 Hemichromis elongatus
TATGCAGGTCTATTTTTTTTTTTTTTTTTTTTTTTTTTTTTTTGCTGTCATCAAATATTTACCACTGCTGATATCAGCGTCACCAAAATCTTCAGACTGCTTTCTTCATTTATATTTTGTTGTGATGATGGTAAGGGGTTATGCACTTGCAAAAAATTTTTTTTACGTGCGCCCATAATAAAGGCACTAAAATAACGCCATAATATGGGGGCTATCTATCATCCAAGCATTAGTAGATGTTGGTCACTTGGGGGCAGCGTAAACACCTGTAACCTTTCGTTGTGGCACGTCTCCTGATTCTTCATGTGCAGATTCAACGACGTGCTGGAAACATTCCTCAGAGATTCTCGTCCAAGTTTGCATGACAGCATCACACAGTTGCTGCAGATTTATCAGCTCGGCATCTGTAATTTTAATCTACTGCTCCACCACATCTCAGAGGTGTTCAATTGGATTGAGATCTTCAGTGTCATAGCGCTACGCTACATTTCGGAGCCAAATGTTGCACTCTGTGTGTTTATGTGTGTGTCGCATTATTTCACACAGGTTTGGCAATGATATATTAGACACTTTGGGATCTTTGCAGACTATCACCGTCACCATGGTGATTCTCACGGCAAATGTCCCTTTACACATTCTCTATATGCGCTGACATCCTTAGTTATAACAAGCATTAAAGAGCTTATACAGCATACTCAATACTGGATCAGTCAGTTCATATTCTCTATATTAAACACACATTTCATGACTAATAAAAAATCAAAAATATTTGAAGAGATATTTTAATTAAACACATGACAGCATTTTACTAACTTTCTTTAATTTATTTTTCTATTTCATTTTAGGAAATAATTATCCGGCCAATGAGCTTACAGGACCGACTGCGGTAATGAATACGCTACACCCCTCACGTTCCCAGCATGCATTGTGGAGAGAGAGTGAGAGAGTGAGGGGGGACTTGGCTGGGAGGCTGAGGAGGACCGCGGACCTGAGCGCAAAAGAAGAAGAGGCAGCAGCATCAGTAGAAGAAGACGAAGAAGAAGAAGAAGAAGGGTCATCGCCTGACACTTGCTGATAACTGACAATTGCCACTCAGGTAAATTGTGCGTGTTTGCGCTTTCTGGTTCCCAGCATCATGCCCACGTTTCTGTTCCCAGCCTTTGTCGGGTTGTTCTGTTAGGAGAGAACAGCTGCTGCTTCACACAATGAAGCTTATTTTATTTTTCCGGGCATTAATCATGTTTTATTGATTATTATCGCTCCGAAGGAAAAGATGTGCTTTGGCTAAACGAGCGCAGTGTTTTGCTTTGTCAGACTCATTTGAATTGGCAGCTCTGGTGATATAGAGCAGGTCTGTGCAGGGATTCCCTCAGCCGTGTCTCTGCAGCCTACAGTCCAGTCACTCCTCCGCTGAAAGGGAGGTGGGGAGAGGAGCTATCCATGTCATGACTGTGACCAGGGGGTGGGCAGTCTAGTGCTGTGTTAAGGCAGATGTCAGGCTACATTAACTGACGTGTGTGTGAGCGTGTGGATCCCATTAAGGGACATAAAACCTGCTGTAAAAGAGTCTGTTTTAGTCCTAATTGATCTTCTAATTTTGTCTAATCTCCTAAATTTTACTTTATATCCCCACTCAGCCCAACGTATTTTAGTAATTTTATAGTAATATCTTATTAATTTATTAAAATCGTGCTTTTAACCCAATTTAACCTGAAGTAACTATTTCGGCCGCTTGGGGGCAGCAGAAACGAGCGCTACACAAAAAATTGACATTTTCATTTTGACTTATTAGCATACAGATCAGAGCTGACCAGCTAAGCCAATATTAGCCTGTCGCGATGTATGTGAATCATGATAGTACAGAATGTTACTGGATGTAGGAAAAAGCTGCTGAGGAAACCTGAAAACGGTATCATTACACAGTGATTCGGAGTTAAGTAAATATGGGCAATTGGTTGAAAAACTCTATATTGGTCAGAAGAATATTGTAGCATCATTTCTTTCTGGCCTCCTGGCCCAATATCTACTCTATTTTTGCGTCTATTCATTTAAACTAGGTATATATTTAGCTGCTAAATGCCAGCCAATTGGTGACACATGTGTGCTAGTGTCCACCATCTTGAATACTAGCCTGTTGCTAAGGCTGTATCCACACTAGAAGCAATTTACTGTATGCACATTGCTTTAAAGCTTTGGCAGCTGGTCACTAGTGGACATTACACGTTTTGGTTGTCTAGGTAACTGTCTATTTACTATTAACTTATTGTTGTATTACCATAGTGTCAATCTCCTGTGTCCTGTGTTCTTAATCTACACTGGAAGCAGAGAATTGGATTGAAGCAGCAACCAATGAGAACAAAGTGAAAATGCCACTGATGGACATAAGATCTGGTAATGAATATGTTAGATGGTTACTTAGTCCGGAAGCTGGAAGGTCCACTAGCAACCAGCGGCCGACTTGAGAGCAATGGTTGACGAGACACTCCTAGCATTGGTGCAGCTGTATGGGTAGTCACGAAACTCCAGGTTCAGAAAAGCTGAAGTTGCAAAATAATATATACATATTGGTATGAATTCAAAACTGGACTTGGTGGGTAGCCATAGTGGAGAAAAAAGGTGGTGTCAGATAGTTCTGTCCACCAATCACAGTTTAGTAATGATGGTTTGGTTTAGATGAATGATGACGGTGCTTTTTTTTAAAAAAAAAAAAAAAAAATTTTGTTGTTACCAGGTTACAGATCAGTATATTTTCTTATTTAACCAGGGAGCTCAATTATTGTGCAGAAAGGAAAAAAAAAACCTTAAAGGGTAAATTAAAAATGTCATGATGTTTAAGTGTTGCAAACAAACATGCATATTTATTGTAATGCACTTTTGTGCTGCACAATGGATGCAGTGTTACATCTTAGTTATTAATATTTATTATCAGTGACGCCACACTACAAAATAAACGCAATGAAATAGTAATGAGGTCATCAGCAGGCAGATACAAGCCTTCTGTCCATCAGCAGTTATCTGCTTCCCATCCAGCAGATGCTCCTCAGCATGAAAGGCCGACTGCAGTTGCTAATGATTCACGTTTTCTGGCTAAAAGATGAATTGCAAAGATAAGAGTGACCTTTTTGTCCTTAATAAGCCGGCTTTACTGGACGTGTGTCAAAGTTAATGCAGAAAATAGAGCAGTTTGTGAAGGAAGGAGGAGAAACAAGTTGTAGTAATGTGGAGTCTGGTTTGCTCTGAATGAATCAATATGCCACTGATGCTGCTGTTAGGGAAATGATTCACTGACAACCTGTTGGTCATAGCTCAGCTGTGAAGGGAATGGATGGTGTATTGGATTTCGTCGCGCTGGAGCTTTATATGAAATGCTTAAAGTCAGAATTGTGTTTACACTTATATTTTTTCACCCCTTTAACTGAAGGATGTTGTCTCTTTTAAGTTCAAGGTTGTTTGACATTGACTGAGTGATTGATGGATTGATGAACCTCTAATCTCTGCTGTGATTCGGTACATTTAGTCTGCCTCCTGCCTTTTTGTGTGTACGTGCACTAATGCGGTGTCTGCAGTGACGGCTTGGCTCGGTCACTACCGCGGTGACTCGGCGGTGACTCCTCGCCTCACCGGCTCCTCGCTGCTGCTGCAGACACACAGAGTGAACTGAGACTGTCGTGTCACCGTCGTGACACTTGAACCATCAAGTTTCGCAGTTCGACGATGACTCCCCTACTCCTCCTAGGTGTCCTTTAAGTGCAAAATTAGTGAGATTTTCAGTTTAGGTCTAACGCTTCATGGTTTTTGAAACGGATTTTGTATTCCTAATCAGAATTATGTCCCCATTATCTAAATTGCGTCTTGGCACAATGTCTTGCTTGGAAGTACTAGGAAAGTTGGTAGAAAGGAGAGGCAGTGCACTGAAACCATTTCGCAGCATGTTAGCATTTTGGTGCATTGAAATCAACACCCTAGAGGCTAATAGTGTCTTCACAAGCTGCCATTTTACAAGTTTTGCGATGGCTGATCAACTAAGCAGCAGGCGTCCATGCACACTCCCACAGGAACTCAACAAACCATCTTTGCTGTAAATGTCTCGGCCGCTGCAGAGGCGAGAACGTACAGGCAGAGAAAAAGTACTGCAGAGTAACAGTATGTTTTATAATGTTGTGCAGTTAGTATTTTGGAACTTCTGATATATCGGGAGTTTCTTGTGGGTCTAGGGCAGGGGTGTTGAACTCCAAGGCTCGAGGGCCGGTGTCCTGCAGGTTTTAGATCTCACCCTGGGTCAACACACCTGATTAGTTCATTAGCAGTAGGGATGGGTATCGTTTAGGTTTTATCTGATACTGGTGCCCAACCGGTACTTTGGAAATGGTGCTGGTGCTTAAACGGTGCTCGAACCGGTGCCTAAACATTGGAAAACACAAACATTGTCCTAAAACCTGTCATGTTTAGCTGTTTTTTTGTAAAAAGATAACAATTTTAGCCTTTTCTGCAGCTATAGGCCATATATGGTATCACTCTTGCCAACTTTTCTTTGGTTAGCCTTTTTGGCCGGGGTGAAGGGAGTATCTGCCATCAAACAAGAAGACAGCCGCATGTAACTACGATGGTGTTTGCTAGTTCACTTTACGTGCATTAATTTAATAACGTGGTTAGCCTACTCAACGTAAATTACACACAAACAACATTAAGCTACTCACCCAGAGAAGAACGGCAGCTGCTGCCATCATCATCCGTCATCATTTCTGCTACACTGGCAGGGCTCGGGCCAGGACTCTCCTCCTCGGGTTTTTGGGGGATGTTGCTAACACCGGGTCCGATAGCAGGCACCACACCCGCAGTAGATGTGTGAGGTCGGCAGCAAGCTATCATATACGGTGCATTTCTCGGTTTTTAAAAAAACGCTATGCGTCGCCAGGTGTTTGATCAGATTCGAGGTGTTACCTCCTTTGCACAGTATCACCTTAAAGCACTTGTTGCAGGCTGCTGAGTTTGCATCTTTTGCTGTGAAGTACAGCCAGACTTTTGACCGCTTTGCCTTGGGCATTTTTTATCTGTCCATTATGGCACCGGATATCAGTACCCATCCCTAATTACCAGGCCTCTGGAGAACTTCAAGACATGTCGAGGAGGTCGTTTAGCCATTTAAATCAGCTGTGTTGGATCAAGGACACATCTAAAACCTGCAGGACACCGGCCCTCGAGGCCTGGAGTTCGACACCCCTGCTCTAGGGTCTGGAAAAATAAGTGGCAAAACTTTTTGCTTGGTATGCCCCAAATGCAAGGGACTCAGTTTTCTGCAAAGTTAATCAGATTTAGAGCTTTTGGTTTTAACTGTCAGATCGATTGAAATCATTTTGAGCCAGTGCTGTATAAAAAGATGGATGGATATATAAAAAACAGTTTAGCTGATAGCGAATGCCACTGCTGATATTTAGCATTTAGAACACTTTCTGCTCTGTGCACTTTGTTCTGTATTGAGTATGAACACTATATAATGTATTTATTACCATTAATAAATCTACATTTTTATGTAGCAATTTCGGTAATGGACTCCTTATCAGGTCACGCAATACAGCCCAATAAAGTCATGCCGTCATAATCTAACCTGTTTAATATTTTGCACTCAACAAATCAGACTGAGACTGAAGTAATTTATTTATTGCAGAGCTTTATGTTGACGTTGTTAGTGTATGATAATGACAGCTTGGTAGAGATGTTTTGTTTTTGCCATTGGCTCTGTAGCCTGCTAGTGCACTCCTAGTAGCAGCATGAAAACGGTGTCTGAGTGCTAGGCACACAAAGATGAGTCATGTGAACATCCCTGTTTCCTGAAAGGTTGGCGTGTTAGTTAGATGGACTTCTGTCCTGCATGTAGCTGCACGTAAAATAAGCGTGACTGAGAAAACAGTGTAGATCATGTGATGATGCTGCTGTTTTGTTACAGTCTGGTTAGTAGCAGCTACAGCTAAGCAAACGTATGAAAGGTGAGCAGTGAAGATGAAAATGTATTTTTAGTTTCCCAAATGTTGCTCAAAGGCAGTAACAGTCTGATTGTGTTAGCTTGTGGAGCCATATAACAGGAAATACTACTAGCTTTGGACTTGGTTAAAAACACCACTGCACTCTACAGGAAGGGGCAGAGTCGTCTTTATATTCTGAGGTGGCTGAGGTCCTTCAACATCTGTCAGACAGTGCTTTCTATTTCTTACTGAATGTTGTGGTGATGGAGCTGGACACCCTTAGGGTGGTGTCAGAAAGGCGAATGTTGTCCAAGATAAGGACAATGTTGGACAATCCCTCCCGCCCACTCTATGACGTGCTGCCTAGCCACAGGAGCACGTTCAGTGAGAGACTGAGATTAGCAAAAAGCACCACTGAACGACACAGGAAATCATTCCTGCCTGTGGCCATCTCCCTGTACAACTCCTCCATCTAATACACTGTAAACACTGCAATAGATTCTGCAAAGAGTGCACCCTTTTGCACACACTCTACAGTAAAATAGCAAATGACAAAGTTCACAGGTTAGAGTTAAATGTCACTCATATGTGCTTCACCTCTGTAACATTCTTGATATTTATAATTTGTATATATATGTGCTAAAATTTCTAAATTTCTAAAATTCTAAAATTGGTATACTTTGTAACTTAATGTATTATTAATTAGTTTGGTCTGTTACTATCATGAAGCAACTGTATCCCGTATAATTACCTTAGGGATGATTAAAATACTCTGATTCTGATGATTGTGAGGCCATATTTAGCAGAAGGCAGCGTTGCTCCCGAATAAGCTAGCATCAAGGCCCTAAATGCCTTCAAAAATGAGTCAAACCCCAGAAAGACAAGGTGAAACATGCCGTACAACTGATGAGATGAGCACCTAGTATCTAACTTTGGTACTATACAAATAAAAAGGAATAGATAGACCCCAAAGGTGGACGGAGTTATTGATAAATGACTACATGACTATATCAGCTGCTACTAGCTTAAAGCTAGCACGGGCATAGAAAAGCATCAAAGCATTTCACTAAAGATGTCCATGATATTTCCATTATATATGAAAAATAAAATTACAGGCAGGTTTTGGTTTTTCCAAAGCAGAAATGACAAAGTCAAACATCAAAACTGGGTTAGATGTTATTAGGGTAAGTTAGGTAATCTAATACAGCGTAAAGAAGTATTATGCCTAGATCCCAAAAAGCCAGAGGTAATAACGAAACTTTGGAAAAACAAAAACGTATTTATGCATTTTCCTGTTTTGTTCTGCTTGAGGTGGGTGAGGGCGTCGGTCTGAAGAAACAAAACAGCAGTGATTTAATTCGTTCTTGAGGCTTGAGACAGGATGGCTCTATAGAAGAGGTCAAGGTAATTTGAAAGGATCTGATAAACCTTAATGGCCCGCCATATTTCATCTCTGTCTGCCTTGTAGATCAAGACGCTCGCTGTTGAGAAGTTCGACTGATTTTATTTCCAAAAACAGCAAAGGAAACAACAACGCCACAAAACCCCCCAATACCCTAGACATGTGTACAGGTAGACGGAGAGATTCACCGACTCACGATGATCGATGAATATTAATATGATCTATGGAAACCATGACAACAGCGCCTGCCACCAAGGAATCTTTAGTGTATGGCTCCAGGATAGTAACATCACGAGCATCAACGTGGCGCCGATTCCCACACATTTATTAATAATCCCCCAGAATGCCTCAGGGCAGGTTACAGCCAGCTCGTTCTCCCAGCGCTTTGTCTCTCTGCTCTCTTTAATTTCATTTGCCTCGAGTCCAGGCAGCTATGCTCCGCTCTCACTAGTTTAAACCCCCAGCCACTCACCTCAGACTCTCATGAATATTTAAAACCTTGTTCGACTGCTCGTGGTGACACACTGCACACCGGGGAGACGAGCACCGATCCCTGTGAGCTCGTTCCAGTTTAGCAGACGATATCCGTCCGTGTGTTCGTGTTTTGGTTTGGGGTGTGAGGAGCGCTGTTTGTCCCTGTAAGAGCCTGAAGAAGGAAGTAAAGAGCAGTAAACATTTTAGATGACCTCATCACCACTAGGTCTCCACACCTTAAAAACCTTAACAGGGAGCACTATTGCTGGTAGTCTCTAAGCCACGATGTGAACATATGGCACGTGCTCTTAACTTCCTGTCAGGCCTGTGGAGTGGTTAAAGAAGACGACGTGGTACTGCTGCATGTCTTCCACCACGCAGTCAACACTCGTGTCAGGCTTCGGTGTGTAAATTCACAGAAGAGGCGTTCAGATTATGTGCTAGATGTAACAGATTCACAGACAGGACGTGAAGGAGGAAAGAACAGGAAGGAAGGCTGCTGGGTCTGCTGCGCTCTCTCCTCGTCAATTTCGAGATTTTTAAATATAGAAAAACGCCCGCTGTACATCAGCGGGAGTCCAGAGTATGGTGTGGCATTATCGTCCTCCTTCCCCTTCATTATAGAGCTCAGCCTGTGATTATTGCTGAGCCAGAGTCCTGTTGGCTGTTAGAGTTTTCTCTCATATCTCTTTTACATGCTGCTGATTTGTGCGGCCGTTGTGTCAAATGTGATTCGGCGCGACAGCCGCATTGTTGACATCGTCTTTGTGAAGGCCAACAGGCTCCCTAAAACGCAACACCTAAGGACTATTCAAGCTTTTGAATGTTTGGATATTTCAGTATAAACTCAGGCTTTGCCGCAATAACCAGCGATTGACCCTGTTTCTGCTACTTCCTGCTGAAGTCCCATGAGCAGCGTTGCCACCTGTTCAGGCGTAGCGGTGTGCAGGTATGCTGCTGAGAGAGCTAAGAGGAAAGACCTGTAAGGCTTTTATAACTTCAGGCACAGAGGAAACTTGGCTGATGGGTGGTTGAAAAAGTAGAAATGTGCCAGAAGTGTAAAGATAGTGATTTTCAGCTGCTTGTCTTTTCCATGAGACCAAGTAGTTACAAAGAGGACAGAGCTGCCAGTCAGTCAGCTCTATCCCTGTAATTGCTACCGTTTGCCGTTCCCTTTATTCGCTCGGTTTTCTACCTCCTACTTCTGCTGTTTCTTTTTACTGTAATGTGACTGAAACCTGGCTTTTTTGCGTTGTATAAACTTTGCAGTGTTTGACATACAAGCATAACTCCACGGGGGACGCCCCATCACTCGGTGGTAGGTTACGCCGTTAAGCTTAACTGCTGGAAAGCTTATTACAGCTCCTGTATGGTGTTCCTGCTGACAACTGGGACCCTAATCCAGAATATACTCCTGGGCAAAAAACCCTAAACTCAGGTAACAAAGTATTAATCTCATAGTATTCAGCATCTTTATGGCTGTCATGAAGAAAGCTAATTATGAAGCAGTATTACTAAGAATTAAAGCCTGATACTTTTCAGTCACAGCACACTGTTGACTGTGACTCCATCCTACATGTAACATCCTGCTCTTTGGTTCTGAAAAAAAGAAGAAGTGCACCAGCGCAAAATAATGTTTAAATTTAACAACAAAAACAGGTTGTAGAATGGACCCTTTTATACTTAAAGCTTAACATAAATAGACATCCAGAGTAGAAGGCAGTGTGAATAAGTACAAACACAGCTTCATGACACTCGTCTTTTATCAGGATGGATGTCAGTGTGAGCTGTTTCTATCACATTTAACCTGAGACTGAATTTTGTGTAATTTCTATACAAAACTTAACAAAAGTATGAAAAATTAGTTTTTTGTATTTTTTTCCCAACCATGAAACTGTTTTGCAGCAACACTATGCTTTGTAAAACTTGAGTCTGTCCATTATACGGTCAGACTGAGCAGTGACACCACACAGACATGCTTTACCATCACTCAGAGATGAACTCGCACACTCGCTTTACTTCTGTGGGAGAGCCCACTGGTGTTTAGCAGCGCGTAGCGAGGCTCCGGAGTCTTTCAGTGTGAAGTAACTCCAGACCGCCGACAGGTCTCGCACACAACAGCCGCTCCATCACGTGACGAGCACTGCTCCGACGTGCTAAGGTCATGACCTGGATTACACCATGTCGCAAGTTTTGTGATGTGCTTTTTTAATATTTAAAGGATCAGATTACATTTTTTATTTGTCCCAGATATCTGATCCAGTAATTTTGGTCAGTATTGGACCGATACCGGTACTGTATATCGGATCGGTCCATCCCTAGGCTTGATATTGTGTTCACATAATAATTTTTTTTACATGATAAAGCTTTAACCTCGATTATTTCTGGAAGTGTTCCTGAGATCATGGCTTGATTTCCATGACTAAATCGTGCAGGTTTTTAAAGCGTTGCCAGACGAGGGCTCGATGATCATGAACACAACTGATTTTTCGGCTCGTCCTTGCGCACAGAGATTTCTCCACAAAGTTATTGTAGACTGTAGATGAGGAGCTATTCAAAGTCTTGCCAGTTTTATGTTGAGGAACATTCTGAAATTTTGTACATACACTTTTTTTTTGCAAACTGATAAACCTCAGCTCGTCTTTATTTCTGGGAAAATTTGCCACTCTGAGATACTTGTTACAATTTAACCTAATAAGTTGCAAAACATTCTCCTCTAAAAAGAGCAACTTTCAAAGTATTAGTAAAAAGTTTCAGCTTATGTTATACTGTGAATGAATTATTTACAGATTTGTTTTTATTTAGTGTTTATTCAGTATTCCGACATTTTCAGGAAATGCGGTTCCCTCAGTTCCATATGTTAAAAACTGCGTCACAGTGGGCCGATTTTTAAATGCTTATGAAAAAAAATCAACATTTTTACACTGACAATCTGCCAGTTTTGTGTAATATGAACATAGTGACATATATTTGCAGTTTCACACACCTTTGTGGAGAACTTTTGAAACTTTTATAGCTAATTTAAGTTTTAGACGCCGTACCTTAGTGTTGTGGTTCTTTGTCACTGCTCTCACTCTCAGCAGCCCTGTTTCACTAGCGGGGAGCCATGATAATATCACTGTATGCTATTTGCCCAGCAGCAAACAGCAATAAGGTAAAAGTTAGTCACTAGCGGGGACCATAATAGAGCATTTAGCATATTAAGGGCCAGATCTCTTTCTCGGGACGTAGTAACGACGAAATTAGAGCTAAGTGGAGAATGAATGTTGTATTGTAATTTGCCGGTTGGCCAGACGATGCAATGAATGTTTTGTCTACAGAGTTAGAAGAGTGTAACTTTTACCTTGGGATGAAGATGCTCAGGTCACTGTAGATTTTAGATTTTTGTAATAATTCATGTAACCTGGCTGATATTAATGTCTCTGGGCTCGGTGTTCTGTCACGAGAGATCTAGTGCCACTTCATCACACGGCTAACAGATGTTGACCGTGCTGCTGCTGCTGCTGCTAAGCAGAATAGTAGTTCAGCTTCTGTGCAGCTCAGGTCTCAGTTCAGTTTCTCGCCTAGCAATGATCAGACAACAGCTGCAAGTTTCACAGAAAACTTCCTTTTGGCGAAAACCGGACTACAATAACTTGTCAAGATGTAGCATTTGCCTCACATCCTTCTCTAATACCTGCAGGCTTGTCAGCTTCTCCTCCCCTGCTAACTAGAAAAACACAGCCACAAACACTGGGCGCATCCGCCCGAGACATGACGCCACAATAAGAAATGCACTTTCATCTAATCCAAGCTCCATTTATAGTGGGAGCAGCCTAGTTTTAATCAGGTTTAGGGGGTTCTTTTCCTCTCCGCTTGCGTGCGTGCTTCACTGCAGTTTGATAGCTAATCTGCTCGAATGTGTCTCCTCTGCCTCGCTGGCTTCCATGTGTTATATAACCGTGTTTTCCAACTGACTCTTGTCTGCTTTACAAAGAAATGAGCCATGAATCTCATCCAACTTTGCATCATCGTGGAATTATTTGCCGGCGGTTTCTGTCCCACCCAGCATGGGTAACTTGATCTTATGCAAATCAGGTTTAACAGATTCATAGCTGTTATGAGAAAAAAAAAAAAAAATCACAGTGGAACAACTTTTAAGTGTCACAGCAATAACGGCTCTAGTTTTTCATCCTCATCGATGTGACACTGCCTTCCATCTGTGGTTCATTGTGCTTAAGGTCTGACGCTGAGTAAATGTGAACATCGAGAAGTAGAGAAGCATCATATTTTTAAATTATTGCCATTTGGATCAGATTCATCTGTGCAACAGCATCTATTCCTAAAACTTACATGCCATAAACAGTAGTCTGCTCAATGAACTCAAATCCTTCATAAATACTGTTGATATTCTTTTACTCACTTTAGGGTTATTAAAAAAAAATCGCTTTTTAAGCGTCCTATCATCTGGTTTACTGTAAACACTACTGATATATTATCATCAGAACTAATCTTGAGAAATCCAGTTCATTTTTGTCTTTAAAGCTGCAGGACACTCACGATTAATAGAAATGTATAAAACTAAATGACTAAAATAATTATATAGATTGTAAACTGATACTTAAATAGCGCTTTTCTGTTCTAATTGTTTGCCAAAAGCACTTTCTGCTACAAATCTCACTCACCCTTTCATCAATTCTATCTATAAAGCACCAAATCACAACAGCTGTCACCTCATGGGGCTTTGTATTGGAAGTAACTGACTATGCAATAATACTGAGAAATATAATTAGACAAGGAAGAAAAAAAGTTATTTTCCTGGTTAAAATTGGGCATTTTAACATAAAAGTCTATTGAGTTTGACTTCATTACCATTAAAGGAACTGCTGTCAATTTTCCAAGTTACTTGAAACGCTCTCATTCTGTTAATGCGGATTCCTTTTGAGAACGGAGATTTGACAAATTCTCTGTTGTTACTTTGTTTGCTCAGTGGAAGCACCAAACTGTTCTCTGTGCCATAGTGATCATTCTCCCTGTGCTTTGGTACCTCCTCCATCATGATCATCATCTAGTCGCCAGCTTTGTGCGATAAACTCACTTTGTACGTTTTTATCAGAGCTGTGTTTGCCTGATTAGCCGCCTGCTGGAGCAGGAAACATGGCTGATTAGAGCAGTTAGTCTGAATCAAAACATTAATTTTGCTGGCTGCAAGCAATTACCCAGAAGAAGTTAAAATGCTTCTTTAGCACTGTGGGATTTTCTACGGATAGTCAGTTCAGAATGTGACCAAAGAGACAACCACTCCAGCTATGATTGGTGAGGATTTATAATCAACTAAGTGTTGGACCGAGACAAAATCAGCCATAGAGAGCACTAAAACTGAGCCTGAGCTTGCTTCTTCTGTTTTTTATAATCTTTTCTCTCTCTTTCTTTTAGGACTACAGGCGTACTTCCCTCTCACCTCTGGCCTGACTGACACACCAGCCCATCACCATGAACTACCTTCGCCGGCGCCTGTCAGACAGCAGCTTTGTGGCCAACCTCCCCAACGGCTACATGATGGATCTGCAGAGGCCGACCCCGCCAGGCTCATCCACTTCTTCTCCTGCCTCCCCAGCCACGGAGAGGCGGCAGCCCCCGAGTGTCCCAAGCCAGCCTCAAGCCTCGGGCGCATCCTCTGGTCCGGCCTCTGGTCCGGCCTCAGGCTCAGGGAGCTTCCTCAGCTCCTTCTCCAGCGTGGTGAAGAGTGCACAGATGGCCCAGAACGTGGCAGCTGCCGCACATGCTAAATCAGCGGCGGCGGCGGCGGCTGCTGAAGGCGCCTCTGCAGGAGGTGTTCAGCCAGCCAAGCCTGTGATACGCAAGCCTAAGATCCTGCTGGTGATTGATGATCAGCACACAGACTGGTGAGTGGAAGCCTTTTAATGTAGTAGCACTAGTGTTAAACAGAAAACATTTCACATCACAGTGCTTGCTCTCTGAAGTCTGAAATGACTCATCTGAGATCACTTTAAGTTCCAGCAAACTGGAACTGAAGTGTGACTGATTTGTTTGTCAGTGTACTAGAACTCATCCATGTCATTCAAAGCTGTGCACAAAGCAGATGACAAAAACCAATGAGCAGTTAAACCCACTCTAAGTGGAAAAAAAACCTTTCTACTACAATATAGTATAAAGTGTAGTAGTATCGGCAATTAGGACATGGCAAATTAAACTTTGTTTAAACTTAGAATGTACTTCTTTGATACATCACCAGACGAGTCTACAGCTGGAAAACATATAAAAAGTTCAGTGAGTTTACCTTGAAATAAGGCTTAGATCTTTACATTGACTGTTTGATTATTAAACTATAAACTAGCAAGTTTTAAAAAAATATATAATTAGAGAAAAAGTGTACATGCTTAGTACTACAGGACTGTTCTCCTGGATGTAAGAGTAGTGTGAAGTAAGACTAAGTTAGCATTAGACTAAATGAAGATTAAAAACAGCTAGCTTAGCACTGCTAACTGACAAAATAGTTTTTTATTAATAAAGAAATAAAAATATAAAGCGACAATTTCCTGTTGTGTATTGTTTTTGTTGCTGTAGTTCATATGATTCAAGTAATTCTGAAAATTGCTAGGCTAACTGTTTCCAGTATTTATGCTAAGTTAGGCGATCTACTTCTAGCCCCGTACTTTTAGCACAATTATATTAAACGTAGGTTTAATCTGACACTCTTGTCTGGAAGCAAGTTTATTTTGAAAAACATCCGTATTCCTTTAAGATGCTACTTTTGAAACTTCTCATTGTCTATAAGTTAATTAGCTACCAAAACCTTTAGCATCTAAAAAGAAGATATTGCTCAGATTAAAAAAGCTCTTATTTCTCTTTCTACTCTCCTGCCAAATTGAAAACATTCGTCTGCTTCAGTTTGAATGAGGTGAGATGTCTGATTGTTTATGACAGACTTGTACGTCCTTGGTCTTGGTCGGCTTTTGCATTAGCGTTCTTTGCTAGAATTAAAATTGTCATGGTAACAAGGAAAAGGAAAGATGGAATGTGACAGGAAAAAAAGCAGTGCTTTAATCAGAAGAAATGACCTCTTCTTTCGCTGACAGCCCATACATGCATTTTTGAAGCCCACTTCAGCTGCCTTTTGCTTCACACGCCGGTGGAATTGATTTCCTGAGCTGCAGTGAAGACGCACAGCAGCCAGTTTATCGTGTTTGTCTTACGAGTCAATAAACCACTCATCCATTTCATGAATTGTTATTCTGTTGCCTGGCATTTGCTGGTAGACCGACCTCAGCCGGGCTGTTTTTAGCCATTTCCAGCCGCTCGAGCTGCACCCACAGAATTAGTAGGGATCATTATGTGCAGAGGCATCCTCTACTAGGAGATCAGGCAGGGGTCTAAAAAATAATCCCGAAATTAAAGCGCCCCACTGACAGCCGTGTCAAAAGCACCAAGATTGCTCTCAATTTCCCGCAAAGCCGGGTGGCCTCTTTTCCTTAAGCCGGCTGGCTGCAATCCCAAGAGGACCCATTTCTTTTCACACCCTGGTGTTTCTGAAATGAGTCGTCGGGGGATCATCCACCCTCTGAGGCATAAAAGCTCATTGAGCCACTCTGATGGAGCATCCTCACTGTTTGAGACAACAGCAGGTTTTTTTTTTTAAATCACCAACTCTGTTAGTTAAATAAAGAGAGAAGAATGGAGGTTTTTTTTTTTTTAAAGTGCGGTTGATTTATTTATTTATTTTTCTGAGCTTTTGCACACAGTTACCTTCACACTTACCTTCAGAAGAGATTTTAGTATTCACATTCTGATCATGTGAGTCAACACTGTCAAAATAGATTGCAGCACTGAGGTAGTGGGTTATATTTACGTGTGAAGAACAGGTGTCATCTATGCTTCGTAGTTTTGCTTTGCTTATTGTTATTTAGTGATTGCAGTTTGAGCTTCTTTCTGACCAGTTTGACGTGACAGTGCTGCGTTTAAGGCCCACATTTTAAGCACAAGCAGGATTTTTGTGATGCCACAGCTTGCTTTGAAGCCTTAAGCAATCCAGCATAACACCTACACACGTGAGATGTGGAAACACATAATTTTTAAATACTTTCTGACGTGTTTTCTAAACATTGCAACAGAATGGCGACCTGGACGCCTGGACGTGTCACGTACCCAACCTTCAACCTCAGTTTGATAAATTTAATTGAAGCTTCCAAACAGCATTTAAATAACACATTATTTTCTTAAATATTGGTGAGCATTGCTTTGTTTTCCGCATCGTTGAACACATTTTCTACTGTAACTTTGAAACATTTTGCAAATGAAGTGCTCTGAGGGGAAACTGCATTTCTGTATCTACTCTAGGCTGTCTTCAGAGGTAGGAGACAAAGAGACAGCGTTCCTGTGGTTTTCAATGCAACTGTGACTGCAAAGAGTCTTCAGTGTCAGGAGACACAGCAGGAAAAGATGATATTGGTATCACTTGTCCATATTGCAAAACAACCTTAAAAACAGAAGACTGACTCATCAAAAACTATAAACATGTTGGAACATGTGAGTTGTGCTGATTGAACTGGACTCGTGTCCTGTAACTTACTGAATTTAAAGCGCGTCAAGCTGCTGTTAAACGCTGTTAAATGTATAACTGTTCCTGAGTTAAACACTAGGTGGCACTGTTGCTCACTTAAAGCCTCAGACGGCTGCTTATCATTTCACTTGATGCTTTGATGTTTCTCTGTTGAAGCGATGAGCTTTGACCAGCAGATGGAGCCATCTGATAGACTATTAAATTTATCTGAAACACACTCACTTGCAGTCAGTACTTGTAGCGTTTGAGCCTACAGATGTTCCCAGTCAGAGTATTATTAGTCTTTACACTGAAGACTAATATGGAAAAAAAGAAGGCTATAAGACACATTTTCAGGATTTATTTTGAGCTGACACTGAATGCAAAAAGGGCGGACGCCTTATTGTTGGTGGAACATGTTACACAGTTTAATTTGCCAGTCAGAGAAGGCTGCACTGATGTTTTTGTTTCTTATCACATTGATTTCATTTCAAACCAGTCTGGACTGTATGACCTCTCATGTTTCTCTAGAAATAATTTTTTTAAAAATTCACTTAAAACACGTTTGACAATGCTGTTATCACCGATGGCCATTATAGTGAATATACCTAAAACTGGCTCCAGAAGCTGCCTGAACATCATCACATCCATCCAAAGCTCCAGGTGCTTCTTTATATAATGCCATATGGCAAGCCAATATGGAAACCCATTCTGTTGTTGGACTATTCATTTAAACCAGTGTCAAACATGAGTTCAAACAAATGGTCCACAGGAATTTTAGTTATCACAGTTTAAGCCCAAAGAGTCGTGCCGACATTTTCTTCATTTACTACATCAGGATTTCTTCCTTGTGTAGACGTACCTTTTGAAATTGCACCTTTTTCATATGTTTAGATGTCTCAGGGATTAAGTGCTCAGTTAAACTTATTTACACTGAGAGAAAGGAGAATTTCATCGATTGCAAAGTGGGCTGCATGAGGCATATAAAATGAGCTTGACATCCCTGATTGAAGCTTGAAGGTGTTTGATGGCTGTCCTGAGAGTAAAGACAACTGTCCTTCATTCTTCAGCTGATTATAAAATGTCCTGTAATAAAATGTCGTCTAAGGTGTGTTTGCACGTTATCATTGACCAATGGCAGCTTTAGGAGTGTCAGTCATGGTGCTGCTGCTAACGATAAAACTGAACCAGCACTGAAGTCGTGACTCTGAGTGTCCTCAAGATCAGCTCATGAGGAGGCTGTCGACTCGAGCCACTTCAGCCAGCAGCCAAACAGTTAATGCTCCACTCTCAGAAAAAAAAGGCCAAATATTTGGCTGCTGCTTTTGCAACATGTCTTTAACTTAATCCTGTTGCTGTATTTCATTTATAACCGTTGGGAAAGTGAGGTATTGTGTGCTGCTTTGCTGTTGAAATCTCTAGGCTGCTCAAATGACAAAGTGAAGATAAGAGTTTCAAATGTGATTGGCCAGATTTCTGATTTGCTTTATGACCCTTTATTGACTCCTAATGTACTCTTGATTTTTTTTAAAGCCCCAGGAGTCTAATGGTCTTTAAACATTCCCTTTCTGAATTGATGCAATGTGGTTTTCATGTATTCACATAGAAAAACATTGAGCTTATCCTATCTATGGTCACAAGTTTAGAAGCTAACGAAATGGTTTTTGTGTGGAAGAAGTGCGATTGTTAAAAAACTAAACTTTAGCTTTTACAGACATTCAACAGGTATATGGATGTCCGTCCGTCCGTCCGTCCATCCATCCACCTGTCCGTCCGTCCGTCCGTCCATCCATTCACTTTGTTTTGCTTACTCCATTTTCCAATTTCTGATGGGGAATTCCAAGATCATCCCAGGACAGATAAGATGTGTAATCTCTCCAGTAGACTGGGTCTACCTTAAAGTCTTCCTTCAGCCTTCCAGAGGTATCCCAATGAGATGTTTAAACAACTTCAGTTGGTTTGGTCCAGACACCCTAGGAATAAAAAGGCTTTGTGGCCTTTTGTATCTGCCATCTCATACCGCCTGTCGTAACCCAAAGCTCATGGCCATAGCTACAGGTTGGTGAAAATCAAAATAATTTTGCACTTAAGTGGTCGCAAGTGAGAATAGTTGGGCTACCAACCCAGCTAAACACAACCGTATGACAAACGATGAATTCACTCGCAGCTTTTACTACTGAATTTCTGCTGGACAGCGATGTGTTTATGTACAGTTGAGAAAAAAGCGAACAAATTGCCCCGATCATCGGCCATCAATCTTTGAACCGAACTAAACAAAGCGACTGGTGCAGGCAAAGTAAAACAGCTGCCTTACTCTGCTGCCTGAACGTGATTGTTCTTGTTGAAAAAACAAACAAAAAAAATTCAGATAAATCATCCAGACCTTTACTTGTCTAAATATGCTTAATATGATTCCAAATTCCAGCATGACATGAATAAATGGCTTTTAAAAAGACGTTTGTATACAATCATGTGATCCATAAATGAAATGAAACTCTAGTTTTTTTTGGTTGTGCAAGAATAAAGTGAATCCATTTCAGACCTCTTCTGAGTATAATAGGAACACCAAACTTGTGCTATGATTTCAGACAGGTTACTCAATAGTTGGTCCAGTCTTTCTGAGGCCCCGACTCGAGAGCACTGTGAACATCTCGGGTGTCCGTTGATCTATCCTTTCCCCTCCGGGGCTGAGTTTCCTCCTGGGCATTCCAGCAGAGAGGCTGGGGTCTCTGGGGAAACCCTGCTCTGTCCTGACAGACTTGGCCTCCAGCAATGACTGATGCACAATAGCAGTACACAGCACTGAGAGCATCACCGCAACCACCAACAATCCCTCCTTTTCTGCCTCTCCCGCTCCCTCTCTTTCAGGCTGACTCGTAAGACGACGGGCCAAGTAGCTGTCAGTCTGTTTGCTCTGTGTTCTGAATGATATGAGCATCTGATTGCTCAATTCAGCCCCACGCTGGCATACTGCTTACTTCTTCACGAGTAGCCCAGTACTATTGACATCCCCTGGTCATGTCGAACCTTATGAAGAGGATTTTAATTTTATGTTTTGTCTGCAGAAGAAGCACGGAGGCCACACACTGGCACCAAAAAAAAAAAGCA
>VUQR01024239.1:3945-13997 GCA_015108515.1 Hemichromis elongatus
CACAAGTGACCAAGTAAGGTCTGAAGTAGATTCGAGGGTCCTTTTATGCTGCAATTATGCTAAAACAAAGAACAAAGCAGTATTCAGTCCATCGTGGGGAGTCCTTTGGTAGCCTTAATCTATGGCAGTAAAGGTCTGACATTGTATAAGGTCATATGATCCAACCCTAACTGCAAGTTTTCTTAAAATAGATGTTTTACTATTACTAAGTACTATTCTGTACTTTAAATTACAATGTTATTCTAAACAGATAAAATGGTGAAATGGCCTGTATATGTATAGAGCTACATTTCAGTCAGCCACCCATTCACACACTGGTGATGGCAAGCTACATTGTAGCCACAGCTGCCCTGGGGCGCACTGACAGAGGCGAGGCTGCCAGACACTGGCGCCACCGGGCCCTCTGACGACCACCACCAGTACGCAACGGGTGAAGTGTCTTGCCCAAGGACACAACGGCCAAGACTGTCGGAGCCGGGGCTCGAACCGGCAACCTTCCGATTACAAGACGAACTACCAACTCTTTGAGCCACGATCGCCTACACGGTATCGATGCTTAGCAAAAAATTTGCCATTACTACATTTACCTAGTAATGTAGATACACACAAGTATGTGTGTATCTTCCTGCAACAATACATATGGTTGGATGTGTATTATACTTTTTTATTTTTTTTATTTTTTTTTTACATATTGTCACTGGGCAGATATAAAAAAAACATTAAAATTCAATATATTGACACCCATGAATGTCTGCTTTGCCTTTAAATCTGACCAGAATACTTTGATGTGGGTTTTTTTGTTGCTACTGAGGCAGAAATCCTCCTGTTGCGTTCAGTGTGTCTACAGTCACTCTCCACAGAGTGGTACACTGCGATTTCAGACACTTATGAATCATTATTTTGCTCCTCCAGCTCGTGGTTACAGTGTTATTACATTGTGGGTAGTACATTGTGTAGCAAATAAAAGATGATTATGCTCACAGTTTTGGAGAATCTAACCTTACGATGTTGGGCTCAACCGTGATGTTCTGTAGCTCCTGTGTTGTATCGTAGCCAAAGAATACCTTTTGAATCATACCTTTCCTAAATGGTTATTGTTCTGTATAACCATCAAGCTTTTATCATCAGCACAGTCATGAAGAAGCGGGGTAGGCGGTGGGCTAGAAGCATTCCACTCCACAGACATGTTGCACACAATTAGCCAGCTGCAGAGGGACCGTATGGCTGTCATGTCTCCTGTTGTTCTGAGGTGAAGACGAGGGCTGTTTCTGGAGGCAGAATGCCCAGTAAATAGAGTAACACCCACCATCACTCTGCGCCTACATACACACAATCAACAGCACACACACGTACACACCTCAAAATGCCACATTATGTTTAGTACATTTAAAGCCCACAATGCAGCCCTAAAAGCTAAGCTTCACTGCCCATCTTTACTGCCATGCCCTGGTGTCAGGCCTGTGTCACATTTATAGGATGGCATTGGACTGCAATGGCCAGCTAAGTAGATAGCCCCTTTATATTATTCAGCAAATGGTAGCTCAGTTGTAATTTCTGAAACCAATCTCAAAAATATTTACTGTGCAGAGTTTTAACCATTGCAATCTTTGTGTTTTGATGTGAGGCGTTGATCTGAAAGTGCAACATGAGCATAGCCTGCATAATCTACATTCTGATAATAAAGGCTTTGCACACCGGATGAGTAAAATACGTGAGAATATTTTGTGTGTTAAAAATGTGTTGAAGACTCAGGCTTTCTTAAGGCAGCTATTCACACCAGCTGGGTAATTTAGCAAAAAAACGTGCACCAGTACTGAAAATACAATAATATGGAAATAGTAAAACACCACATTTTTCCTCAAACACACAGCTAGACAAAAACCCAAACTGCCCCGCTGATGTACTGAAATATGTACGAAAGCATTCATGATACAGCTTCAACTTTAGAATAACCAAATTTTACAAAATCGAGTTAACATATTCTGTGAATTGTTCTTACTTGACTCATTCATCAAACTTATCCCTAATCTTTAGGTCCTTTGATTTTATAGGATAGGTCATCTTGTGTCGCACACGCAATAAATCTCCCTCTTGGCCAAATGACCCTTACAGTCTGGTGATCTGTTTTTGGGTCATTTGTCCTGAAAAACAAATGATGGTTCCATTGAACGCAAACCAGATGGGACGTGTCATGTTTCAAAGTGGAACCCCACATGCAGCTGCCATCAATTTACCTTTTCCAAATTTCAGAGACACACGCGGCTGGACCCAGAAATTTCAAAACTGCACAACACAACTAATGGTCTAAAGGAAATTAAGAAGGCAAGGAATCACACCAATTATTTTTTGACAAGGCACACATGTTCATGAGGGTAAGATATTTCCAATTATCTGTAAAACTGCCATCAAATGTCAGCGTATCCAAGCAGTGGATACATTGTTTGTTTGTTTGTTTGGGTTTTTTTTTAATTGCTGCATAAGGCCTTATATGTCGATTACTTCCTTAAAAGATAAAATGGCTGTCAAGAAAAGGCAAGCTCCTAGAATGAGTAGGTGTGAGCAAACTTTTGGTTACAT
The DNA here is from genome assembly GCA_015108515.1 of Hemichromis elongatus. Taxonomy (NCBI): domain Eukaryota; kingdom Metazoa; phylum Chordata; class Actinopteri; order Cichliformes; family Cichlidae; genus Hemichromis; species Hemichromis elongatus. The sequence continues at coordinate 6,523 of VUQR01024239.1, forward strand.
AGTTGTGTAATTCCTCGTTAAACATCTGAAAGAAAAACGGCTTCAAGCTAACATGTTTTTAACATTTAGCGACCTTTTTCTTTACTAGCTTACCTCCACTTGGGAACTAGTGAAGTAACATAGCAAGCGTGTGTTTTCCTTGCAGTGTATTCATACGTGTGCATGAAACAAGAAGACACTCATAAAACCAAGTGTAATGTAACACCACTCAAGGTGTAGAATGATTTAAGAATATGCTGTAATATTAACAATTTTAATATTTAAACTAGCTCAGAGCTAGTTAGTTAAAATGCAAGACTGTAAGTATCGTATTTTATGGCAGGACATCCAGTCATTACATGATAGATTACAGTGGATGCAAAGGTTGTTGTGACAAATGGTTCTTTTAGTTGACATTGTCAGCATCAGTCAAGCCTATGAAATTATTTAAAAGAGATGGTTTTTTTAATTAACTGAGCAGCCAAGTACAAAAAAAATGGTGTAATGGAAACAGGAAACTATGAGTGAATAGGTCTAAAGGCTGGATTTGAGTAACAATCTGGCAAAAGAGAACAGAATAGAATAGAAACTATTTTTCTCCAGGAGAGTAACGAGACTCATACAACTTTTAGCTTTTGGCTATTATTTTCATGACAATCCTTACAAATGATTCAACATAAACAAATGGCAACATTACGTCTATTTTAGGTGTACGTTGTTGACATTATGCAAGTGTTGCTCAGCTATGACATTGATACCGCCGGTAATTATTTTGTCTTATACAATTGATAAGTAGCTTGCAAAGAAAAAGAATAAATAAATGTATATTTTTATTGTTAATTTAGTTGGTGTGTTTGAACAGCCATTTTTCGCATCTCATCATATACAAGGACATAATGAAGATCAAAATAATTGCATAATGAATTAATAAACGGGAAGCCTCACGGCGAGAAAGTGCCCATTTGGCTGGGACCTTACTGTGTGGCGTTTGTGTGTTCTCTCTGTGTCTGTGTGGATTCCCTCCTACAGTCCAAAGACATGCGGTTAGATGGTTTAGATTAATTAGTGATTCTAAATTGCCCATAGGTGTGAATGTGAGTGTAAATTGTGTGCATGTTAGCTCTGCAATAGACGGGCAACGTGTCAAGAGTGTACCCTGCCTATCAGTCTATGGAAGCTGGGATAGGCTCCAGCCCTCGTTAGCTATAGTAATGCCCAAGAGTATAAAAAGTTGTAGTAAGTCTATATTGGCACACATTTATTCAGGCTTAGTTAAAATTGGAAGAGATATGTGAATGCCGTTGGTTTCCTCTACATATGCATTTGTGTGCGTTTGGAATTTGTAATGTTTGCAAAGCATCCAAAGTGATTCTTATAATCCCCATGAACAAACAGCCAAACATAAATCTCAAACTTTCTCCCTTATGTTCTTTCTTCTGTCCCTTAGTTGAGATGTCAGTATTGTCTCCAAAGTGACTGAGGAGTGGCAGTATGTGGTGTGACAGCCAGCCTGGGTCACAGCCCCCATTTCAGCAAATGGACATGACTTATTTGCAGGGTTGGGAGCTGGGGATGTGGGGTGAGGGCGATATTGACAGGATCATTTGCATGTCTGCCAAGTCGCAGGAGAGTGGCTGAAGGGGAGCCAGTAGGGGATAGATGGGATGTGATGACTTCTAAAACCACAAAATGATCATCTGTTCTCTGTGGATTTACCAAGAGCAAGCGACAACTTGGGCAAACACTGATGCGATGCCTTTGTCAGTCCAGAAGCATTTTTCTTCCGTGTTAACTCATTAACAGTTCTTTCTTGGAGAACTGGCAGTCATCATCACTTACAAAATTATCGGTTTGGCATTTTATGTCAATCTATTTTTGACTTTAGTTCTTCTTACCACAGAGTCTGCCTCTAAACCAGTTTGCCAGTAAAAATAAAATAAAGCCTGCATACATAATTAGTTTTTATTTGGCATAAAGAGTCTGGGAGCAAAAGTGTTTGGCAGAAACTTTTGTTTTTATTGGTGGCATGATGGCGCGGCCGTAATTGGAAACTGCAGTTTTGTTTATTACTTGTAAGTCAAACAAGTATCACTGAACATAAATTTACATTACTTATTTTCCCTTTGGTACTATCTTAAGACCCCATACACTAGGCTTTAACACTCCTCTGGCATCCTAAATTGTTTTTGTTATTATGTGTGCAACCTGCTGCACATGATGTTTACATTAACCTCTTAGCTTTCATTTATCACGAGGCATAATTTCACCATTTATCAGTTTTATCATTTTTGATACAAATATAATTTATACGATATTTGAAATCTAAATTGGTTGATTTCAAAACCAGAATCCTTAACCCAGGTCAGGTAGTTGTAACGTTAAATACTTTTGATGCCAGGAATGTTTGCCTTTCTTGTTCCCATAAATATTCAATGGGGTTGAGATTAGGTGAGTGTGGAGAACAGTTCAACACTCCCCGGCGTTCAAGTAGTTCTTGGGAAGCTCCGAGGAGTGTTTTTGGGTCATTATCGCGCTCCAGTATGTATCCTCGCTCTGTGCTGCTTCTCCTTGGTCAGGGTGGAGTCGATTCGATGCAGGTGTGCAGAGTAGGCAGAACACCCCCGGGCTTGAATATTCCCACCACCAGTTCGTAGCGTTTTGCTGCACTGCAGTATCATTTTCTCTCCTATTCATCTCTTAACGTACAACTTTCTGTTGCTACCAGAAGTTTCAGAGTTGGGTTCTTCAGTTCATTTTTCGCTTAAGAAACCCTTTTGGGATTGATGGGAACTTTGCAACTTTGTGTGATCTTCTGAATATGTGGCGAACAATCTGCTTCAGTGTAAAATTGTGTAAAAGTTTAAATGTTTTCCTCTATTATTTTACATGTGATCACCTGTTCCCTTTTTAAATGTTCAAATCTCAAATCTACAGGTGTGGCCCTTACTCATAATACCACATTTTAATTGGCTTGAAAAAATATATTTTAAATAAAACAGTGGTGCAGTAGTCACCTCACAGCAAGGAGATCCAGGCAGCGACCTTCCTGTCTGGAGTTTGCATGTTCTCCCAACGAGGGTGTTCTCTACAGATACTTTGGCTTCCTCCCACAATTCAAACACATGTATGTTATTCACGATTCCACATTGGTCTCTCTGTGTTTCCCAGTGAGGGACTAGTGAACTAGTAAATAGGTGTACCCCATCTCTCGCCAAGTGACAGATGGTATAGGCTCCAGACCCACCATGACCCCGAACAAGTCATATGAGCAATATCATAATAAAACAAATACCTGAATCTTAAATATCTATTGAAATGATCTTATTTGATCTTCTAACACATTCTAAGAACATTTTTCCTTCTTTGCTATGACTTGCAGCTGTTTTACATAGATTAGCAGTTTAATTATCCTATCATAAAATATCTAAAATATTTTTGTGTTACTTACAGTAAGATGTGTTCATAAAATAGACAAAATAAGCACGGTTATTTTGTTGGCTTCAATCTGTTTCTGTTGTAGGACTTATATGCATCAAACTGTCAATAAAATCCACATAACTGCACTGTTAGGATTAAAAGGCCCATAGATCAACCTTATGTTGCAGTGATAGAAGGGTTGCTGTCCCTTGGGTTTTTACAGATTCCAGCAATACTAAGCACTGCTGGTCAGCCTGTGCATCAGCCACTTTCTGGCGGCCCCAGGGTTTTGTTTCATTTTGTTTAGTAGTTTTCGTTTTTTGAAGACTGACTGTGAGGAAAGGAACCTATTGTATAATCTGGTGTATTTGTGTTATTGTTGCTTTTATTTATTTAACATTCTTAAAAGGCAATTTATAACTGTCTCACAGCTGAATAGTTCAGGCACCAGACAGTAATTTTACCTTTTTTTCTCTGCAGTATTTCCTATAATGCTCAGTGACATGGTCGTTAACATTAGTATTATCAAAGTACTGAAAAAGCAGGAGTAATTTGGAGCCGCAGTTACACAAATATAAAACATAACTGTCTTCTTGCATCGCTTGCTGCTGCTGCTGTTGAATAACTGGAACTATTTTTATACATTTTGTGTGCCAGGAGGTCATTTGTTTACAAAGTTGTCAGTGCGTTAATGGAGGAAACTTTTACTAATTAATTTCTTATTTCATGGTGTAGATCATTGATAGAATGGTACATTTTGTGTTAAAGCTACTCAATCACGGATTACTACACGGTATGTGTTGAGGACACATTTGTGCATTTATGTACAATTTGCATATACGTAAAGACTACAATCTATCCCAGTATGGATCATAGTATATTATATTTACTGGGGTTCAGCATCTTGCCCAGAAAGACTTCAATATTCTGCATGTAACATTTGCGGTGGGTCAATCACCAGCTCAATCCAGCATGACTTTTAGGTTGGTAGATGATGCTCTACCACCAGAGCAACAGCTGCCCTGTGGTCGTCCTGTCCTGCGGTCATCCTACAGTGTGTATATAGTGTACATTGTGCAGACATTGCAGAGACTTCTTTGGTGGAATCACTTTAGTTAGAATTTTGACGAGTCCACCAGTGAGCACATAGGACTCAGTGTGATTATGAGTCCGCAGTATTCAAAATTTCATTTGTTTCACCTGATTTTATTCCTGTTGACATTAAGACATTAGGTAAAATAAGGGAGACAACATAAAATGGGGAAGTATATCAATTTTAAATTAGCTTAGCATAGTTTGTCTTTTGCATGCATTGCATTACTTGCCTTTTTTCCATTCCTGTTTTGATCTTCTTCTTTATTAGAATGGATGGTTAATGGGCCTCTGCAATATGAAGTGTTAAGATCAGCAGGTCGTTTTGTTTTGGCACCATTAATCAACAGAAAACAAAACTTTTAAATCATATAGCATGTCAATCATGAGGAAATTTTGCCTGTCGTGTCACCACAGTCTAAGCTTTTCACATATAATTTCAAGTTGCACTGTCCATTATGAATGAGTCAGGTCAAACTGTGGCTAAGCAGTAAGCAGTAAACTATAAATTCTTCTACCCACACTCTAAGGTCACCCACTCAAATAGCTGGGTTTTTGGGGTTTTGGGTTTTTTTGGGGGGGGGGTTGCCACCACGCATCTGAACTGTCCAAACATTAGTTTTTGTCGCAGAAGAGCTAATATTACACATACCTGAACAAAAATATGTATAATTATAATAAATTGTCATTTACCTAAAAATAGTACATAGCAAAAGAAGCTGCTAATAGTTTGGCATACTTAATTTTCTAAAAAATTAAGTATGCCAAACTATGTATATATATATATATATATATATATATATATATATATATATACATATATAAATTATGCTTTGCACCATGATGCAATGCTATGTCCATAGGATGCTATTTGTCTGATATCTGTTCAGAAAAAAAGAAGCTGTCTAAATGACAAAGAGGTTCTTTTTTTGTGTGGATGCAATCACATCTGGAAATGTAAAAACATTCAATGTTAATGTAATAATTTCTGTAAAGAGTTATCATATTGTAAGATGAAGAACTGCAGTTCTTTGGAAGGAATAATGCACGTGAATTCTTTGAGTCCTACAAAGATGAGACATTTTCATAGGTACTGTAAGTATGATGTTGACTAGGTGACTGTCACTACATTGTCATATTACTTTGTAACTACAGACACTTGAGTGCTGATGAAAAGAGAGTCTGTGTAAATACTGAGGACACTCTGTACTTCCAGGAAGCAGAAGACGGTCTTCAAGAGCTCCTTCAACATGTGGAGAGGTAAACCCTGTCCACCAGAAAGGTCAAGTGCTTCAGAGAATGCAGGACGGAAACTGTTTTCACCATCAATGCCTGTGTGTGTGTGTGTGTGTGTTTTGCCTTTTTACACTCCACAGGACACACAGCCAAAGGCTAGCCAGCCTTTTAATGGTAAATCAATAGAGCCAAGAGTCCCTGGACTGTGTGTCTCAATATTTGGGGGCTGAACCAAAATAATAAGCCAGCATCTATCTGCAGAGTCTGACAAGGAAAAGTCGATACTTTTGTACTTGGGGTCTAGATTGATGACAGTTGACTAGCAGTTAGGTGGTGGGCTTCTTGGGCAAAAGAGAAAAAGAGAAAAGAGAAAGACACAAAGACAAGGAGAAAACAAGATGTTAAGATGGTCTTATAAAGAGCTTAGAGTCTCAAAAAGCAGGAAGGTGATATGTGGCAGACAGATCATATCACACCAAGAAAAACAAAAAATGGTCCCTTTACAATCCCTCCGTTTGCTCTGGTTCCTGCTCAGTCTCTCATTCTTCTCTCTTGTTTTCTATAATACTGCAGGTTTATCCCCTTTATCGCTCACCTTTCTATATTTATCTGTATAGGGCTTCACTTTCTTTAATGGAGGTCACCTGCTTTTCCAGAGTGGAACATCTTTTAAAGGCAACCCTACAGCTTGCTGTGTCTCTTGGCTTAAAGTCTTAGGCTTAAATTTTTTTGCTTTTTGTGCTGAGAAATATAGACTCACTCTGCAACTATAACATTTTTCTGAGGAGGATTTTTTTTTTCTTTTCTTATATTTATAGAAACAGCCTCAGAAGCACAACTGTCTGTGTGGGTATATCCTTGCTAGGATGTCTGTTTTCTCTGTGGTTTCTCCTTGGTGTAAAACATCTTGCAGCACAGACAGTAATCCAAGATGTTTTTACCTTTTTATAACAAAATCATATAGCATTTGTCAATTTATAATAAATTATTTACCGCCTCATAATATTCAGCATTTGAAAGTTATATTTCACTTAGATACTAACGTTTAGTTCGCATACAGGTAGCTAACATGAGCATTGGTTTCCTTTTCTTAGTTTTTTTTGTGTGTGTGATATAAAAACATCCGCTCCTGTGGTCAGCTCCTACACCCTACGCAGGTAGTAAATATTCATGTTACTGAAACTTGCTGGAATACAAATACAGACAAAGACAGTCTTCATATAAAAACGAAAATTTGTTTTTTCACTTAAGTAAAAGTAAAAAAGCGTGAAAATCTATTACTTAACACAACGGTCTAAACTATCATTACGTGTCCTTACTTTATGTACGTTGTGCTCAAAGCGAAAAAAACAAACAAAAAAAAGACAAGAAAAGCGATGCAGGCTGTGCAATTTAAATGAAGAATGCTGCAGATGATTCTAAGGGCAAACTGTCAAACAATTTCATATCAATTATCTGAAAGGTTACTCTTCTTAATGTGTTTACCTTCTACGACATGTTGCACCCTTGGACTTGTGATTCTGTGAGTCAGAATAAAATTTAGTTTTTTAATGTTCTGAAATACCATAAAGCTAAATAACTGATGACACCTTTTATTCCACTGCAGTGTATTTATTGTAGTATTTAACATATGCAAGTCAAAATGCTCTGTTTATAAAAGGGAGTTTAAAACAAGTCAACTTTAAACCTTGGAAAGAACACAGGTCGTAAATGGGATTTTTACATATCTCATAATATGAATATTATACTTT
>VUQR01024245.1:13928-35928 GCA_015108515.1 Hemichromis elongatus
CATACACACTCACACACTGACCTGCATCTCCTTGTCCCCATATTTGGACGGGTGCTTGCTGCCCTGGCTCTTCCGGCGCAGTTTCTTTAGCTCTGCCTGGCACTTCTCCAAACTCTCCCCTTTGCTCTTGTGCTCCATCTGGTACTTCTTCAGTGCAGCCTGGGGGGGGCAGCACAAAGTCAGCAGGGGCACAGCAGTGATGCTCGCATGTGTCAGCATCCGCAGATGATGTTGTACACTGACAGAGGCAGACATTCATTTGACAAGTGGTCAGCTTCTGTATCAGTGAGACGGGAGAGCTGAAGGTTTCTTATTTATTCTTATACTTGCTTCCAATGTTTTTTTTCCTGATTTTGTGTTTTTCTTTTCTTTGTGTATCACATGTATGTATCACAACATCAACTCTAATGTCTTCATGTCAATAGCTTGCATTATGTTCCTAACTTAAAGAAACATGTAAATCAAATTAAAGTATTCATATGCAAATATATTTGAGTGACATTCATCCAAAAGCCCTCAAAGAGTGCTGATAAATCCTTTGTTTAGTATTACATAATGCTTTGGGGGCTGATTCCAAACCCCAGATCACTCCAAATAAATTCCTCAACTTAATTTTGTTCTTTTTGTGCAAAACTCCTCCGTTTTGAAGACGTTTCTCAGTATTCACGGGACAGAATAGGATGTGATTTATGTAACTTGCTGCAGTGGTTCAGATGAAAGCTGGCAGAAAATTAAGGAGCGCGTTTTGTCTCTGAGCCAGTGATTTTATGAGAATGTGGTTCATACTGTATTCCACATAAATTCACTCCCCTGAGAGGTCCAACAGGATGTTTTATTCAAGCTCGTGGTGGGGCAGGTATCCTGTCACATAATCAATCTGAATATTACTGCATCAGAATCTCCTGAAGCAGTAATTCTTATCACAAGTGGTTGTCATAAAATTCATGCAATTAAACCAGGATCTTTTTTTTTTCTTAAAATCAAACAGAAGAAGTACCTAACGAATGTCCATGAAATGTCCAGCTTCAGGAAAGCATAAGATAGAAATAACTAAAGGTATCATTGTCTATGAATGCCGATAACATTTTAGAGATGAATGAAATTGACTGAATCAAGTAAAGATTAGCTGGTTTCCATCTGTTAGTGTCTTCTATGTATAGGCAACGAGTTCTTCTTCTTTTAGCGCTGCTTTGGTCTCCACCAATTGCTCCAGGCGGTTTCTAAACCTGTCTGCAGCTTTGAAAAACCCTTGTTGTGTGCTGCTGGAATCAAAGTTGAAAGTGTTGAGTTTGAACTAAACAGTAACTGCGTAGCTAAACCTAAACAATAAGCTAGAAGAGGCTGAAAGGCCCCTTAGAGCGGCACAGTTTAGCGACTCGTGAAACACGCGTTATTTAATAAGCTGGTTGGTCTCTTTTGTCTCAAAGAAGGGAATCTCACATTCAGGTATCGCGCGTCCAGCTCGACCTTCTTCTCCAGCTCCGTGAGCAGCTCGTTGTGGAACGACTTTAGCTGCAAGACACAGAAAAGCCTCAAAAACAAAGCAACAAACAACAAAATGCACTGAAACCTCGAGCAGTCACATGATCAACCACAGCGGATTATTTTTAAAAACAGGAATGTCACTCATGAGTTAGTGTTGGTGCAGAGGAATGCCTTGAAGTGTGAGACGTTTCCAGTTACAATGCAAATAAAGGAGGATGTTTGGCATGAAAAAGTGTAAAGTGTACACCACGTTTGCTGCCCGTGTGCATGTATAAGTTAGAAGAGCACAGGACAGCATAGACTGTACTCTCCATTCCCTTCTGTGAGATGCATATAATAAATATACTGTGACCTTCCTTCTTTCCTTTGGGTTTGTTCATATAACCAAAGTTAAATTTAACTTGCTGAGAGTCAGCACCAAATGAAATATTTGCATAAAAATGTAATATTTGCTCAGTTTCTAATCTGCATCTTGCACCACTGCACTAAAAAAATATCATCATTACCTTGAATCTTTGACACCCATTATCCAAAAGATCAAGGATTCCAGTTACAAAATACCCTTTAACACAATTTGCATAAACATTAAAGACAAGATGCTCCTTGCTGTTTCTTTTGTTGACTGAGCGTTTCCTTCTAATGTTGCCACAATTGGCCAATTTACTCTTTGCTGGATTCAAATAAAGACCTTTTGGAGAAGTGAAACGAGAATGTTTTCAGTCTGTAATGACTGTAATTTACATACCAGAGTATCAGTAAACAAACCATAGCAAATAAAGAGAGTTTCTGCCATTAGAAACTGGAATTACAGTAGAAGCTCCTCGTGTACAGTAGGGAGTGTGTCTTGCTGGGTATTAAATGTTAAAATATATCGTGTGACTCCAAAGCAACAAGCCCACAATCCGTCTGGCTCGTGGCTTAAGAACTGCTGATTTTAGCAACACCACCACCACATGCTCACCATCTCCTCAAGCTGGATCTGGATCTGTCTGTGCACTTCAGCCATCTGAAAGAGCACATCCCCTGCAGAGAGAAGACAAAGAAAGACAATAAACAAAAAGAGAGAAGGGAGGGGAGGGAGAGAGGGGAAAAAAGATAGTGATATTAAATCATTCAAACTCTGTGTGAGAGCAACACACATCGTGCAAAAAGAGAAACCATGCAGCTGCGCAAAACAGATGAGAGACAGGTGTACGGTGTCGTGGGAAGAGGACGAGGCAAAGGACAAAATGAGACATCTCGTGATATTGACGAAGCAGACAAAACTCAAAACGGTGACAAAAATTAAAAGTACACTCGAGAAATATGCGCCAATGAATGAAAAATGAAAAATAAGAGCGTGAACCAAGAAACCTACTGAAACTACGTGGATTTCCCTTTTACCAAGAGCTTACAACACTACTGCTAAGAAACACACAGGAACAGCATGGTAAAAGAAAAAATCTTTAGTATTTCATCCTTGCAATAAGACATATGTAATACTACAACATAACAGGGGGGAAACACCAAAAAGCAGACCCCAGAAAGAAATCAAAAGCTAAAAATAGAGAACAAAACAAAACACAAAAAAATAAGTAGAAAGTAAAGGATGATTCATGCAGCCAGGGAGGTGCGCATTGTTTTAAGATACCTACATGCTGCCTCTTCTGAATACGCAATGCATTGTAAAAAAAAACAAAAACAAAAAAAAGGAACAAAAAGATCTAGTTTGAGCAAAGAACGGAGGGATAGAGACCTGAAGAGACAGTGACAGATCAAACTACCCCAGGAAAAATGAGACACACAACAAGTTTTCACACAGAAAAACACTCAGACAGGCAGTTAGTCTGACCCTCCCCTTACTTACAAACCAGCTACGTGCTCTCCTCATCACCAGAGCTCAAACAGACACTGGATTTTTCATGCAGGTGTTAAGATCGACTTAAAACCGTGAGGTGTTTTAGGAGTGATGTTTTTAATTTAAATCTTCACGTCAGCTTGTTTGTCAAAGAAATGCTGTCCAACGTATGGAAATCAACACATGGAGATATACTGACATACTGGGTTAATATTGGCTATGTTGATATTCATCAATCATTTTGCATTGGCTAAATTTTAAAAAATGTGTGAAGTTACAGATTTATTTTTAAAGATATTTTTAATCTGAATCCAAACCCAGATCAGTGCATCCCTATGTGTAAATTTTGTAAGTTCTCAAGTTTCAGTATCTGCCTCAAAAACCCAGTATCAGTAAAGCTCTACAAACAAGGTAATATACTTTATTACTGAAGTAACTTACTAGTAATATTATATATAACCTATAAATGAAAGGAAACCTAATATTCTCACATGCCTTAAGAAAATAATAGTTAATCATCTATTGAAAAAACACACATTTCATAGAACATCCTGTACATGCACTGCAGTTTCTTATTGCACATCTACCATAATAACTGGAAATACGGAAGTTTCCCTTTTCTTACATAATATAAGGATACAATATTAATAATATAAGACACTAAGTAAACCGTCCTTGGTATTTTTATGAAAAAGCCTGAATTAAAGTACATATAACAGCTGCAGCGGCACCATAAAGCACCCGATTTATTACAAATGAACCCACTAACATATCTTAATGTCACTTATATGCCTCCTGCATAATGCATGCTGACATTAAATAATCTGCGCCGCTGCAGCGCTGACTTGAAGCGGGTCTGAGCGAAGCGTGTACGCGAGTGTGTTGGTGGACCTGTGAACACTGGACAGTGGACAGTCAGAGGGGACACAGAGTGGGCTGCCTGGACAGGATTAATGGGCTTAATGGAAGTGCTGCGGTCATGCAGATGAGATAGAAGGGATTTAGGAAAGGTCGGCGCATGAGGAGGTGGGGACAGAGGTGGAAGGTAAAGAAATTCATATTTACATAAAGAACTGGACTTAAGTCTGTGTCCAAGCTTCTGCTAAATAATTTGAGTATTTCAGATGAATGTATAGCAGCTGAGGTCACTTCTCTTTAATAATGGTTGAGATCAGTCTTTTTTAAATCAACCCTTCTTCCTTTTTCTTGCCTTGACTCTTACCTACTTTCTGCTATGCTTCATTGCAACAGCTTCTGCTTGTCACTGTCAGTGTAATAAAATAATCCTATTAGTACTAGAATTATAAAACACACAAAGTAAACGGTTTCTGTTTTTCTGGTAATACACTTAAGCTGTCAGAGCCATGCAGCACATCCCTCTTTTGTATATTTTTTGTCACCAGTTTCTCAGCACAAGATTTTAACTTGTGCAAGACGTCATCCTGGCTGCCCTTTAACCTCACACAAAAATCTGAGGCGCAAACCTGACGCATGCATGCAGAACAGAAAGCCACACAGGGGAGTTTAGCCCACAGACCTTCTCATCCAACGCGCCAGCTCCTTCCAACCATCTCCTTATGAAAATGCCCTGAACGGCTATAACGCTGTGGAAGTGTGTGACTGCCGGCGAGCAGGGCGTTAGGGCCAGGGGGGCAGATAAATGCACTGATGTGTACTTTCAAAAATCTCCTTTGATTCTTGGAGGGCACCCAACGCACATTTCCATCCCATCCATTAATAAACAGCCGCCGGCCATCGACAAGCGATGACGACCGGGCTGAACTCAAGCACCTCAATCACACACAATTGCACCAGCGTTTATTTCAGACAGAGGGGGTCGCAGAATACTGAAGAGAGGGGGTCATTAACGGGGTTCATTTCTAGAATATAACAAAATATCAGATTCTTGGGGAGGATTCAACTTCCTCGTTAATTTATTTCTATTATTCTAATTTCTGGCCATTTTCTTTATATTTCTCTCTGAGATCTCTGAATTGAGTCAGATTTTCTCACCATATGAGAGAAATGAGTGTGTTAAATCACTTCTAAAGACCCGCTTACTTTCCCTTACTTCCTCCCTCACTGCCAATATAACTGTCTCTCAGCTGGTAATAAAATAAAAAAAAAAACATGGCCTTGGTCATATTTCTGGGTTTTTAAATATGTACCTACAGGCTAATTAAAGTTATTCTTCGTTGTCCCTGAGGAAGAACACTTCTGTCTCTGATTCTCCTCTCCTGCAGGTCAGAGTTCAGTCTCCACATCAACATGCTGAGAGCGTCTCACTTTAACTTTACTTTCAAGTGAGACGTTCACTTCACTTTAAACTTCAGGGCAGCAGATGGTGACTGAAAGGTCGCCCCGCCACCAGCTGCTGAAGCATATAAAAATAAATAAATCCCCGTTTGAGCTTTTATGGCTCCAAGGGCAGTTCTGACTGATAACAATCTGGCATGAGAGCTTAGCTATCACCACAATGGCTGCAATTTAGTCAAAGACAAGCACTGGAAGATTGAAGCAACACATATGTGCCAAAAACTGCAATTCCTCTAATGACCACTCGAAGCGGGCTCCAAAAGTGAGTCGATCCTCACAGATTGTTACATTTAAATATTCAACTTTACAGCAGAAATAAGCAAGTTATTATCAGATAAATATGTTCTACTGAGAGGTAGACCTTCAGTTATGGTGGTGTTCTGGTGTTTTGTTTTTGTCAACGAGCACAATAATAAATAGCAATGCAGCACTGTAAAGTGCAAAACCTACAGCAGACCTCAGTATGGCTGCACTGATCTTCTATACATAAGCAAAATCTGAAAGGTGTCTCCTGATGTATTTGCTGAAGTTCAATATTAAACAGCCAACAGGAACAAGGGTCAAAAAATTAAAACCAAGTTGTAATAAAGAAGGAACTGCAGAAAGAAAGTGTTAAAGAGCCAACAGGTCTCATAGTGCTGCTCTGTGGCTTTGACCCTTTTACCATCTGGAAAATCCCCAAATTCCTGGATGTTCTTGTTTAATTGCACCCATCTAATCCAAAATCTCTCCACCTTGCATTGTGAAATATCGGACTTCTACCCGGCAGAAGTAAGCGGCTTACTGTTAATCAGAGCAGATCACAACAGGCTTAAAGGGAAGTAAACCACATTGTTGTCAGCACACGCAGGTCCAGATCAATTAAAGATTAAATACACAATCGCTGCTTTTGTTTGCAAAATGTTCTTGCAAACCGAGACTCAAGCAGGCCACAACTCAGCTAGTCGCATTGTCGTCCTCCTAGGATGACATTGTTACTTCATGTTATTCTTGGAAAAGTTAACACAAAAAGACACATCTGGCTAACAAATGAAAACCTAATACTCACAATCAATAAAGTGAGATTCAAAGGTTTACAGCACACATGAGAAAAATATAACAACACAACAGCCTCTAAAACCCATCATAGATGGGCTGAGAAATAATGACTCATAAATGCTGAGAAACCAAAAGTGGAGTGAAGTTGATTTTAGAAGAAAAAACAGCCGCAATCACAGTTCGCTCAACACTCCAATGACTCAACTGCCAAACAACACTCTGTCGGTGGATATGTGTACAGTAAGAGCAGCTAGGACTGCAGGGTGGGAACAAGCCCATTATTCATTTGGGCAACCAAAGGGCAGCACTAACATCTGCGTTTATTACCCCAGCTACTTTTCCATGCAGCTCCTAGGCTTTAAAGAGTGAGAAGGAGAGAGTGAGCCACAGTTAATGGCCATATGAAAGAAAGTGTTTTATGTAGTGTGCATCTCTGCGGGGACTGTATTATAGAAGCCTGAAAGCAAACAAGCAGCTCTAATCCCCAGAAAGCTGCAGTGAAGGGAGTACAAGGTGCTGCGGGGAGATTTGTCCTCCACAATGCTGCATGATTGACACCGTTATTGTTGTGCTCTTCTGGGTCTTTAATTTTGCTAAACACCGGCTGCATCAGGGTGCATATAAACACCCCCGAGAACATGTGCAAATTTCCCCAGAAGTAGTAACAATGCCTGATTTAGCATTCAGATTTCAAGTATCCACTTGACAACAAAGTAATTACAAGTTTTTTGTTGTATTCGGAGTTAATCAGTGTAACATTTGGTTCGTCTGTAGTCCAGCTATAATCCTGCACTCCACCGGCAGTAAAAACCCAAGCTGACACGTTAAAAGCTGTCACTGCATCCCATGTTATAAATTACAATAAAGGCACAAATCCAGCTGACGCAAGTGTAAACATGTCATCTTAGATTTGGGCTGTTTGACGTCTTCGCTTCTACAGTTTATCGGTAAGAAAAATGAATCTTTTAAAAGCGCGATCGAGCTACAGGAGATCGATAGGAATGACTTGCTATACATAATCATTACGTGGTGGCCGATGGGGTGCTAAATGAAGAGTGATCATCTGTGGCAGAAGATGCAAGCTGCTACTAAGACGCAGGCACAGACTGGTGGATGGGATGTTGACAAATCAACAGAGACGCTGGCATGTCACCACAATTCTTGTCATCTTAAATCATTACGTCTAACCTCTAATTGTTTTCACAGCGAGAAATCTACAAATAAAGAAAAAGAATATAAATTCACTTTGTATGCTTGTATAGAGTTAGCACAGGCGACAGTCTGAATCAGGGTGTAATGTGGATTTCAAGCCTAGAAACCTCATTTCTTCCACTAAATGGGGCGTTGCTTTAAAAAGGCATGACAGATGAGAATTCATTGACAGCTTCACGCTACAGCTTGGTGAAAATAAGTTAATAATGAGCTGACAAGTGCCACTATGTTCAGTTTTGAAATGGATAAACACGCAGAAAGAGAAAATCCCAGCAGCCTGGGAGGAGACAGGCATCGAGACCTAACAACAGTTTCCTGTGTGAAACAAGTCACACGTGTGAAAAGTGTCCGTGCGCGGTGCCTCAGATCAGAGTCTCTATTATCAGCATCATTAAGTCACCATTTGGCCGACTACCCACATCAAGGACAATGCGACAGCTCAAGGACATTTTATAGTCCAACAAATTATTAAAGCCACATTACCATCCCATTAGAGACATTTGCTAAATTAATCACTACAGAATCCCTCGCTGATCTCTTTTTTGTCAGTTGACTGGCACCCATAAAGGCGTCCAGCTCACTGTTGACAAGACAGCTTGTTTTAAAGTGCTGATGAATTGCAGTGGGTTGTAATAATGAACGGCAGGTGGAGGTGATCAAAGTGCCGGTGCTCCAGCCTGTGTGCTCACTTGGCAGCTTGGTTTTGATTTGCCAAGAGACTGGGTGGAAGCTGCTAATGAGCCGGGAGCATGTCGCTTCCTGTCTCGCCTTCCTTGCTCTTTCTTCTGCATCTCTCTCTTCATCATGTCTCTTGTTTCTTCCTCTTCTTGTTTCTCTGCATCCTCTCTCACCACCCGGGGTGATACGAAGACAAGGGCAGGCGCAGTAAAGGGGAAGCAGTGCAGCTCTGCTCTGGTGATGTCCATACAGAAGAAGGATAGATTGGTACCAAGTCGCAGAATAGCAACTTGGGTTTTGGTTTTGTTTTTTTCATAAATAAAGAAGTACGCTGACCTAATTAGAATTAAAATGCATCATCAGTTAGAAAAAAAAGCCCTTTTGAAACACTGCATGCTTTGGTTCTCTCCTAATTTAGTCCAATATATTCAGGAAGTAAAAATTAAGTCCAACAAAGTGTAAATCAGAAAGTGGGACCCTGATAAAAGATTCCTCCTGGGCGAGGTGTGCCAGACATTCCCATCTGGGAGGAGGATTCGGGATACATCCAGGACACGCTGGAGAGTATACACCTTCAGCTGGCCTGGGAATAAGCTGGAGGAGGTGACTGGAGAGCAGAAAGTCTGCACTTCTCTGCTTAGGTTCATGCCCCCATGACCTGTCCCCAGGTAAGAGGAAGGAAAAGGATGGTTGAACAGCTAAAACGGTAATTCTTCCAAATGTGGATCTTTCAGTGGATATGACCATCTTTTATGTACAGTGTAGAGCGTTACTCGACCACGTCCCATACCACCTGGTTCTTTGCTCTCTTTAGAGCTTTAAAAGAGGACTGAAAGGCTAAATTGGTGCATCCGGTTCATTAAAGTGCCAAAGGATACCTTACTGCATCTCTGCAACATCAGTAGTATCTAAAGGACATCTAAAGGGCAGTAGCAGACACCCTGGGAGGAGATGGGATGTGCTTGCTTCATTACGTACTAAGACCTTCAGGAGAAAAAAATTATAACTGTGTACAGAAAAAGGAAAACTGTCCTCGCTTCTGCATGAAAGCAAACACTAACCTAACCGATACATCAGCTTGTACTGTGTCCCTTAACATTCCAGTTGGGTGTAAACTCCATCAATATCCTTTCGTTTTGACTTTGCACATCAAGTGATGGCTCAAAATGCTGCAATCAATGATTGTTAAAGTTATACACGGTCATAATCGTTCCAGGTTTGCAGTTTGAGATGTTGAGGTGACAAGGCCAGGGGGAATAAAAGTGAGAGTGCTCCCGCTGCATTTTCCCCTCTATGCAGAATGAACGCTGGCTGAATTCAGATTGGAGCTGAAGCTCAGGGGAAATTCTGCCTGTGCTGGATCAGAAAAATGAGGGGTACACTGGGGTCAACAGCTTTTTTTTCTTAAGCTGAGCAGCATGAGATTTCAAACAAGACACATTTGGACACCAGTCGTGGACATTATGGAAGAATTTCCATAAGAGATGGCCTCAAGAGTGTCACAAATGATGTTTTCATGTCCCTCTTTACGAGCCTTTCTTTTTGCTATCATCTTGTTTTCTCTACCTCTGCTTCGAAAAGCGAGTGCTCATATTTCTATTGCCGCCATCCAGCTGTGCAGCATGAGAGGCGATTCAAACCACTTCCCTCTGCAATGCTAGGTAATTACTTGAGAGACAAATGAGTGGAAAATTATACAGCGAAATTTGCCGATGAATATTTAACCACAGGAAGGAATTTTTTTGTCTTTCTGACCCGTCAGAATTACATTCTCCCCCACCGTCGCCTAATTGAGTCACTGATTGCATCTAGCCCTTGTTCCCATTTGTGAAAGCGCGCTATCCTTTAACAGTATGTCGGCTGAAGTGGAGAAATGTGCCTTAAAGGTCGACACAGTCCTTTAATATGTGTTGCAATGAATTAATCAACCAAAGGGTAATTGTTTCCTGGACCTTAAATTTGGCCATCTAAATTAACCTTAAATTGATTTAATGAGATGGATGTTATGCTACAGAGTGCTCAGCCCATGGCGATGAGAAGACATGGGATAGATTTTAATTTGATGAATAGGAACAAAATGAGAGCATAAAATATGTGGATATACTACGATAATTTGCTCGCAGGCATCCCAAGCAAGAAATGCAGAAGTGAGCCGATAGTAGCTGGAGTTCTGCTGGAAGATAGTCAGGAATCATGAGGGCCTCATGCTTACTATTGAATTAAACAATACATAATAGAAATATTTAATTAATAACAGACACAGAAATATAAAAGTTTGTGGGTCTTTCTAGACCGAGGGAAGACTTTTGAACCGGTGAAGTTCAGTTATCTCAAGGTCTTACACATGAGTGCTGAAAAGATGGAGCGTGGGCTGAACCGGTGCGGCGTCAGCGGTGATGTAAATGTTCTACCCAAGAATCCTGGAGAAGGCTGAGCTGAGCTGAGCCAGAAGGCAAAGCTTTTGATCTAGCAGTCGTGTTACGTTTGAACCCTCATATATGAGGCTGCATTGTCGCCACTGCTGTCCTCAGCCTTAAAGACAGACATCAAGAGGAAGCTTGAAGCTCCTGCTCTTTCATGTCAGGAGGCGACAGCTGAGGTAGTTTGAACATCTGATCTTCTCCATTTGGATCTCGTCTCCATTCGCTGCCACCCCAACCTGACTTTGGATGACCGGAAGAGCAGAATAGTTTTAATGAGGTCGTCTTTTATAAGGCTCATAATATTAATCCTGTTTTGTTGTACAATCCTGCTCTATGTTCTAGCTGGGCTAAGACGTACGTGAAAAACCCCAGTAATGATGAGATTTTTAAGTGGATTTTAATGGCAGGCACTGACGCATAAACTGAATAGAATGCAGGTTTGGATCTACAGTCAGCTGATTTGAAATCAGCTTTAGTGGAGGAAACAATAAGAAAAACCAAAGTGCTGTTTTTCTTCATGCTTCCAGCAGGTTTTGTGTCCCTGAGCACAGACCTGAGCGAGTGCAATCCCTGCCTAACGCTGCATTTGAATGGCAGAGACCTTATATGGACAAAGGGAAACCGGAACTGCAGGAGCCTCCTATTTTTTTCCTCACAACCATGCCCATATTTAGTATACGGAAGAAGGATAATGTCATTTTCATCGATACTGACATCACCGGCGAACCATGTTTGGGCTGCGGCTCGCGCGCCGTACTCCGTCTCTCCTCCTCTTTCAAAAGCAGCTCCAGTCGATGCGTTTCACTTAATCTATTTTTAGAAATGTGTGCAGAGTCGGCGTGTTCTCCCAGGGCTGCCTGAGCTCCCACATCAAAGCGGGGGCGTTCGCAGACACAGAACGTAGTGAAAGCGGAGAGGATGAGTGGGATGACACTCCACTCTGCAGTCATGGAGTATCTCGTCTTTCGTCTCAGGGAGTCATGCAGCAGAGAGGCTGTTCAAACTCCGACAGCATCGCGTAAATTAAGAACGAATGAGAGCGAATGAAGCCCAACGATGCATCATTTCCTCTTCCTGTGCCAGTTTCTTATGTGTTGCTTAGCACATATGACAGCACACTGTCCATCTCTCCATAGATGAGTGTCCCTGTGTGGAGATGTGTGTCAGTTTATTTTAAGGCTGCAGGAGTGGATAATAATCATGTAATGCTTTCTTGCTTTTTAGTCAGTTTGATTATGGCCTGCTCTGACATGTAAGGGTGTATGCTTGTACAATAAGTCTATTTATGAGTTTATGTTTGTGTGTCGGCAGCTCAAGTCTACTATTAAACTGTTCCCATGTCTCCGCAGCTGCTTTGTAAGTGACACACAAAGCTGCCAAAGTGTTTAGTTTAAAAACACCATGGTGACCATCTCACCATGGTGTTGTTTGACACATTCATATATCTCTGCTGTTAACAACTGGGGCTGAAAAATGGGTTGAAAAGCAGTTCTGATTGAGGCTTTATTATGAAACATGCATTAGTGCTTATCGCTGGATTAGTTCAGAGACTCGGGCTCAAACAGTAGAGCCGGAGCTTCAGCTTCTCACTCAGATATCGAAGCTTCACTCAGCATATTGAACCCACGATCACATCTGATGCATCCGTCAATGTGTGAACATCCATATACTCGATAAAAAAACCCTGTCTGAAAATCTGAACATGGTTTTTGGTGTAAAGTGCTTAAAGTGGCCAGTTAGGAGAAGAAAACCATGACACTACTTTACCACATGCCACCAGAAATCCAAAGTCAACCTTTTTTTTGGTGTATTCTTTAGCATGTGAGCTAACACACCAAATCTAGAACATTAAAAAAACACAACAAACTATGTGTAAAGAAGCGCAGATGTAAGGATATTTCAAGCCTTTCAGTTTGCTTTTTTTTATAATATGAGTCATTTTTTTGGTGCCAGTATCTGAAACAGAACAGCATACCCATTTAGAAGTCATGAGAGCTTGAAAACAAAACAAAAGCTTGACTTCTTTAGGTTTTTAAGATGTTTTGCCTCTCGTCTAAGACGCTTCTTCACCTCTGAAGAGGTTAAGGATCTCAGGGGTACCATCAAATGGATAACTGGGAACATACACAGACATAGCCATTGGAAGTTTCAGTTAGGAACAAGTTCATCCACCACGCTGGTGTCAGGCTGTCCACAGAAGGAGTCCTAAGGAAACTTATTGGTTGGAGGTTGCTGCCACTGGGGTAATGTGCAGGGCGTTCCTATCACCAGACAAGTCATTTTCAATGCCTAAATCTAACCATGTAGATTTTATAGCTGACTTACCGCCTCCACCCTTTCAACCTTCTCAAGTGGACTGTACGCTAATTTAGGACGGGCAACCTGTATTAGCAACCATTATTGCCGAGGTGCCACTGCTAAAAAATGCCTCGTGCTTAATTATTAACACAAATGCCATCTGACAAAGTGGATTTCATAATTCACAGGGCAAGAAAAACTATGACAGACTGATAAACTGCAATCATGAGCCTCCAAGATTAATTTACAATTTCATTAAAACATCAGATCTTCCATAAACACGACACTTATTGTAACTTAAAGCCGTTTAATAATGTCTAATATGATCAACGTTCATGCCATCTTTCATTTCAGAGGGGCGGCAGTGATCCATTTAGCCTGGATAAGATCAGAGATGCTAATGTTTGAGGCAATTTATCAACAGTCCGGTGCTTTTTCCATCCCACATTAAATTTTTCTCTTTGACCATCAAGGTCAATTTCTCAGCCCAGCTCCACTCCTCCTCCTCATTTCACCCTGTCACATGCAACTCTCCATCCTCTGCTCATGTGCTAATGCCATTAGCTGCTGTTCATCTTAATGCACTGTGATTAATTGCATTGTTTCAGAGGGTACATTCGGAGGTGGCGAAGCCTTTCTTCCAGATTTCACTTTGAGAGTTCAGGCAGTCTGTAGTCCGGCCCTGTTACTTCAGCTCCACGGCGCCGACACATTTTCTCCTCAACAAAACCCAATTAAAAGGAACAATTACAAGTTGTACGATTTTACAAATCTCCCTTCCTTCCTCATTAATTATGAAGTGTGTGGTAAAGGCCTGGATGAGTGATTATCCCCGGCAAACATGCACACAGACTCACACACACAGTTTTGCTTATCTGGGATTCTGTGCTCGTGGCTCCGGTCACGGCCACAGACATGTGCCAGCTGAGGAAATTTAGTTCAGTCACACACACACACACACACACGCAAACAACCAAAACCAAACGCACAACCCTTGTTATCTGTTAATTAATAAGCAGGCAAGCTTGGGAGTTTTTCCACATTATGCAGCAACAATGGTGCTCAGTGTTTCCTCCGGCTTCTTCTGGAACAAAACCGGCAAAAGGAGGCTGTTTATTTTATAACATATCACTGAATCGGTCTAATGAGAAAAATCGGATAATTATCTCTCATCGCCCGCTCATGTATTTTTAATCATGCGGTATTTCCAGAACGTGTTGATATTTGTCTACTACTATTACTGAAAAAAAAATCCCTTTGAAGCACACTGTCATCTGTGGATTAACCGAGAGAACTTCGATATAAGTTGCACATTTTATACCGAGTGACTGCAGAATCATCTAAATTTTTTCTTCTGTTTTCATCAGGTAATTCAATGAAGCCGCGAGGCTCAACACAAGTAATGGAATATGCTAAAGAATCCACAAAAGCAATAAACGCCGTCAGAACGACTCCCCCTCCGCTCTGCACAGACCACGGCCGCTCTGAGCGCTGCTGATACGCAGAGACGGCATCAATCCATTCTGCTCAGCCTAGTCTGTCATTTCACTGGAGGCGGGGGGGAGGTTCTGCTGAGTTGTTAAAGGGCTGCTGAGTCATGGTTAGGCTGCTAGAAAAAGAAACTGAAAAAGAAACACAAACATGCAGACAAAAAGACTACAGAAGCACAGTCGTGGAAGACAGAGAGGATGAAAGGCAAACAGAGGAGTGACCAAGCTGATGGAAATGGAGATGCAGAGATGGATGATGGGATGTCCTGTTAGGGAGTTTGCACAAAAAATCAAAAATAAGCATTTTTGTAAAATTAATCTCTAAAGCATAAAAAGCAATTATGTGTACTGCATATTTGCAAATGTACACAGTCCTACAAACACAGATATTTTGGGAGGAATATGTCCTCACAGAGCTACATTATCAAATGAAAATTATCTTGGTGTGCAAAGGCCTTTCCTCCTACTTTTAAGTGGCTTTAATGATTTATATTTAAAGTTAGTCACCGACTTGTATGTTCACCCCTTAAACACTGTGATATGAAAATAATTTAAACTACATAATCGCACCAATCATGGAGCTGAAACTGAATAGATAAAGAAAAGAGCTTTTCATATTGGAGCTCTACCCGGTATTTACTCAAAGAGAGAAAAGGAGAAAAGCGAAAAGATGAAGCTCCAGAAGAAATACGAGGAAGCCCCCCAAAAAAGGTCCTCACATGAATAATGGATGCAGCTTTTATATCCTCCTCAGATATCTCTGTTTCATACTCCTCTAACCATCTCTTCATCCTTTCAGGACACGCCAGCTATCTTACATCACATCACGGTGAAGGAAAGAAGAAGCTTCTGTGATCCCGGACTAACGAAGACGCTACACACGCCCCGGCATGTGACCTGGTCTGCAATCATAACACTGCTGTCCTGCTTCATACAGCAGCTATCAGCTAGTACTCGTCCACACCAGTTATCACTATGGCTGCGTCTATACCAAACAGAACCAGAGCTGATCCAACCGAAACCAGACGACACGCTGCGTGAGAGCAAAGGGAGCTGGGAAATTTTTATCCTGACAACTTGCTGGAAGCGCAATTCAAAACAGGAAGATTTTTCATTAGCACCGTAAATATATTGAGGGCTTATTATGAATAGAAAGCAAATCCACCTCGCCATGTGCGCTCTTGTGAATACCAAATGCCAAACAAATTTGTAAATTTATTATTCGCTCACAGCGGTGCAATAAAAAAAGCGACTGGAAAGCCTTTATCTTTCCTCAATGTGAGGAAACAAGGGATTAACCAAATGGGCAAGCTGTGACAATCATGCAGAATTAATTCTTCTCGAACCAGAATGTGTTTGACTATATGAACCGGAGGTGATAATGTATCAAATAAGCTCTGGAGTGCAGGGAAAGAAAGGCTAACGCTTATCTTTAAGATTTACACACATTCCTGAAGCACTTAAATGCTAGAAAAACATCTGTGAGTGTGTGTGTGTGTGTGTGTCCAATTTCAGGTTGGTCATCAGCTGCTTCTGCCCTACAGCACCATCCCATCCACCATCTGCTTGTGTAACCCCCCTGTACCCCATCAAGGGTGCTACTGCCACTACAAGGACTCACCAAGATCCTTAGAGCCTTGACTTTCGCTGGCCATCTCGCCCATCCGCACCAGAGCGTCGAAGTAGCCCTTTGCAGCGTATGTGACACCTGGAAACATGGAAGCATTGGGCATCAGATCAAGGGTGCGGAGTTGAAATGATGTCTTCTTCAGCTCTGCAACCATCCCCTACAACCCTCCCCTCCCCCAGAGAGGTAAGGTCGGGAGAGCGACAGGCGGAAATGGAGACCAGGCGGGGAAAGAAAAAGCTCTATGGAGGCAACTACAGGAAACAGAAATCTCAAGACTGCCAGATTAAAAAGCAAAGCACAACCTTTCACCACAAACTACTTTGGAAAAATCAGTTTTAAAGGATTGGTTTATCCAAATTACAGGAAAATTTTTAAAACACCTTTTATCTGTTCATCTTCCCTATTCTCATCAGTTTTAAAGGATTTCTTTTTTCACCAGATTCTGGGTCAAAAAATTAAATTGAATACATTTTTTTTTTGATCTTGCAAAGTGAATAACATCCAGGAAACGTTTCCTATATTCCGCCATAACAGACCAACAGCTGCTGCACAAAGTAAACGGAAACAGAATCGCTGAGTACATTTCCAAATTTAAAATGTTGGCGTTTTGAAATCAGTGACTGTGTGGGAGAGAATTTTATTGTTAATTTCATCCCTTCTACTCATTTCACTTTTTTTTTCCTACCTCGTTTATTATTACTTTCCTATTTTACATTTTACCGGGAGAGACATTTTTAAGCAGCGATGCTTAAAGGTCTTTAAAAACATAAAAGGAAAAAAAAGTTCTCTTTTCTGGGCCATATATTGATTTTAAATAGTTACATAGTTTTTTCACATCATACAGTAATCTTATGTTTAAAATGTGAAAACAAAGCATCTTATTCCATTCTTTGAAACTGATGATGACTTTGTCTATTGTGTTAAGGTTGAAGTTTATATTTTATTATTTATTTTTGGGTTGTGAGTGTGATACAGATGAGTGGAGGATGTTCAAAACTTGGCCTTAAGTGTGTCCTACTGCATGAAGGCACTTTGCATCGGTCCAAAAAGGTCACTGTGTGTATTTGACAAAAAATAATTATAAAAATATATCAGCTGTGTTGGACAAGCTGAAATACAATGAGCACAAATGAAACATGTATGAAAAAAATATAAAATATGAATATTTGTATTTTTATTCAGCGCCATGTAAAAAGAATAACGAGAGGGCATTTTATGGAGCCAAAACCTGTTTGAAGCTGCTATAACGGACTACAAAGCGAAGGGCAGTTCTAATTTATACGCAGCTGCTTGAGATTCATCTTAAAACAATCCAAAGCCGAGTTCCCCGTTGCCTCGATAAAGGTATGAGGCACCAAATGGTAAGTTGAACAGATACGAGTTTTCTTCAGGGTGATTATCAGTGCGTAAAGTTATGATGTTATTTTATGTGACGTGTTGCCTTCGCTTGTCCAAGACAAATTTCTCCCTATGGACACAATAAGGACTAATCTATTCTAATCCCATCTAATTTAATCAAGACCAACAGAGTAATGTTTCTTCTCTAGTTTAATAAACTAGCTGATTGAGTTAAATTGCTTTTGGTGGTTCAAAACTCCAAGTTTGTCCTTCATATACAGGATATAAATGTTTTAGTCTAATCAAATCCACAGTTATAAATCTGGGCTCTCAGAATTCAGACTAAATTAAACCCAGATGCCGTAGCGGTGCAGACGTAGTAAGTAAAAACACCAAGTAGGTGAACAAGATGTTTGCTTTATTTATATGTGCCATGTGATGCACTTGAAATTTACATCACGACGGACAATAAAAACGATTTACATCGCATAAGCAGAAAAAATAAGTTTTCTCGTAATTAGGATGAACTAAAGCTTTAAAATCCTAATGGCATCTCACATCTTTACAACCTCATACATAATAATATGCTGGCAAACCCTTTCACAGCAGTGATGTGTAAGCACTCTACAATTCAAATACTGTCAACCATTATTCTCTGCGGTGTATCGCCACAGAAGCCGGGGACACGAGCTGAGACGCGGCGGTGACTCAGGGCTTAGAAACGAGGGCGAGACAGCCTCGGGCAGCGGTGACGGTGAATTAAAGCAGGTCAGGGGTTAGCTACACGGGGAGTGAAAGTCATGATGACAGAGGACACATGCCCAGTCAGGATATACATATGGATGAGCACTGAGTTTATTACAGGGCCGTCATGTTGATGAGTGTGTTTTGAACTGCCAGAGAAGGTTCATGCAGAATCCCACAGAGAGAGCAGGAAAATGACAAGTATTCATATCCCCGCGTGGAAAACAATGAAAATCTATTCACATCTAGAAGTCCGCGGAGACACTGAGCTATGCAAGTTATTGTTCTGTAAATTAAGACAGCGTCTGGCTTCTCAGTCTGCACAAGCACTTAACAGTTTCATTTCTTCAGTAAGACAATTTTGCGAGTACTTCTTTATGAAAACCACAAATCAAAAGCCACAAAAGTCTTTACACAGCAGAGCAACCCTCCTCCGTAAGCTATGACAATGACAGGCCAAGACCCTCTTCCGGCTTCTCTGAAGCCTGGCTCAAGTTAAGCTTAGGTAGGATATGAGTGGATGCGAAAGCAAGGGGATGGAGGTAAGGCTAAGACGGCTGGGTGAGCAAGGCTAATTTAATCGATGTGCAGAGAAATCTCAGCCGGGAGCAGAGCAGGCCCAGGTGAGGCCGGATTAGCTGAAGGGAATGCTTTGCTTGTCTGTCAGCTGGAAAGTGACAGAGAGGCAGAGAAGCAGGAGAAAAAGAAGAAGAAGAAGAAAGAAAAGGAAGAGGAAAAGTAGGACCTGCCTGTAAAGATCAGAACAGTGATATAAAGCCAATACAGAGCAGAGCAGATGAAACATCAACAAGGTTTAAGTCAGCTGAGATTGTTGACACGTGACTCATGATAATGTCATCAATTTCAAAATCAAGCTTTCCACAACCTCAATCACGTCTCCTCTCACATTCCTCCACAGAAAGCAGACAAATCTGATTCAGCTCAAAATACACCTGAACATCTCGGTTAGAAATGGGCTAAATTTGGACACAGCTCTTGATTACAGCTTCAAATAATCTTCCGTTTCATGGCAACTGAACCAAACAAGCAGTTTTAAGATATACAAAAAAAAAAAAACGTCTAGTTGTTAATTAACAAGTTTTGAAGAAAAGGTTGGTAATTATTAAATCACTGAGCTATCAGCAGACACATCTTTGTACTATTATAAGCTTAAACGTTCCACTGAGACCGACGGTTTTTCAGTGATATCAGCAAACAGTGGGGCTAACCGCTGTAACAAAGACAAAAAAAAAATCTCATTCTCAGCTGAACATAGCCCAGTTTTAACCGAGACGTCTTCCTTGCATTTGATTTCACACATGTGCTCTCCTCTTCCTCCACAAACACAGCATGTTCCAGCCACACAGCTCCCACATTTCTGCTGCAGCCCTGCACCGCGCTGCAATTAAGATTTTAATAAAGAGAGAATTTGGCTGAGCGCTACATCCCAAACCACACTGCCCTCATCGAGCCCAAAAAGCAGACAGTCGGCTTCCTTCCTGCATCATTCTGGTCCTCTCGGTCCACGGGGAAGTCAAGCTGCCGCCCCAGTTCTAGTCCGGGGAGGGGCTGCACTGGCGTTTTTCCTACGACAATAGATGCTTGCTGGGTGCCCAGCCCCACTCTAAACTCTGCCTCTGTGCCGCTGCTTGGCATTGATGAAGTGTAATCCCCACTCAGAGAGTCGCAGGGCTATTTTTAGCCTTATCTATCAGACTAGAGTGAGGCCTTCTTTATTGTTCTTGCAGGCTGCCGAGTCTTCCCTGCAATTCCCCTCCGAGCACACAAAGGAGAGCCCGGCTCGAAACCGCACACAGCATACCAAGCAATCTGCGCCATCACTGAAAATATGATACGACCCCGATAACCTCCTCTTCCTCCTCCTCCTCATCCTCCTCCTCTCTCCACAGAGTGACATCTAAGAGCAGAGCTGGAAGGTTTTCTTATCAACAAATGAGCTCAACATGGTTGGAGGCATGTGTTATCTGAAGACATATACTGTACAAGGCATCAGTACAAGCGTTATCGGCCTGACCCGGAGGCATGAAATCTCTTTATCCATGCTGACTGCATAGCTTTAATTAATCAAAGTTTGTGAAGTGAAAGAATAAGCCACAGGACATTCTTCAGGATACCAATAACTGCTGAGAATTTCTAAATTTCTGTTTTTGTGAACATTTGTCTTGCAGTCTTTTCCTTCTACCTTTTCCTTTTTCTAAAACATTTTTTTTTTTGCCCGTCTTGTCCTGAATACCGGCTCTACTCGTTCTCATTTCTTGGGCCTCATGGGGTGGGGGTAGCGTTATTCTCACGACTCTCCCTGTTCCACTTTGCATTGGCTAATACGCCACTTAGTTCCCTCTGGACATTTCCTGTATTTTGTCTTTGACCTTGACTCGGTGTATACCTCGATTTCACAGACTTTCCTACTCTTTGCCCCCCCGCGCACACACAATCACACACAAACACACCAGTACAAACCTCAAAAGCAATGACAAAGGTCAAAAAGGTAGAGATGGACATTAAAGAGAATGATGAAAGGAAATGCTGGTGGACAGAGAGGAGGAAGATGTCACAGGGGAACAATCACAGGACATCACAGCACAACACTGAACGTCTGAATAAGATCAAGGCACAAACTAGTGTGTGTAGTTTAAAAGCGTCTGATGAGGATCGTAAAGCTCTTAACATGTGAATATCTGAGCCATCGTCACCCTGAAGCTAACCAGACTGGAGGTAAATCAAGACGATACAGAAGCAGCGCCAAGTGTCGGGTCAGCAGGCCCTCTGCCTGGACAACTGGAGAACGAGAGACAGACGAAGACAGACGGTAAACAAGAAATGGTTGGTGTACTCACTGGTGAGCGCCTTCTCATAGCTTTTTGCCATGGCTATGAAGTTCCGTAAGCAGGGGTTAAACTGCTCCATGATGGACTGGAAAAGGAGGGAGAAAAAAGAGAAGGTATGTTTGGTTAGAAGCAGGAAAGACACCGACACAAACACCGACATGAGCTACAGTGACAGAGCTCTGCTCTTTACTGGGGCATGAGCGCACACACACACACACACACACACACACACACACACACACACACACACACACACACACAGTCGGAGACAGAGTCAACTGAGCCAACCACGAGGAAAAGGAGAGCAGCGGATTCATTTCAGGACTCCGAGCCTCACGATGAGGGTGGATGGACCAAATAGAGGGAAAGAGTACTGAGGGAGGGCTTATATTTGTGTGTGTGTGTGTGGATGGGTATTAACATCTTCGTAGGGAACAAAAATTAGAAGTTTACTATTCTCGTGGGGACCGACAGCCCTTGTGGGGACCAAAATCCCGTCCCCACGAATTTGAAGGCATTTTTGAGGCTCAAAATGTGGTTTCAGTGTCAGGGTTACTATTAGGTTAGGGTTAGGGTAAGGGGCTAGGGAAAGCATTATGTCAATGAGATGTCCCCACAAGATATGAAAACCCAACGTGTGTGTGTGTGTGTGTGTACGTGTG
>VUQR01024245.1:36710-52435 GCA_015108515.1 Hemichromis elongatus
CCACTTGTCAAATAAATCTACGATGTCATCTGCAATTAACCCAACCCAAAAGCCAAGAGGGTCAGTGCTGGACCGCTGGATATTAAGAGGTTAATGTCCAGTACTTTAGCTGCTCTTCGTGTTCAGTGTTAATCATCCTGATCATATACGGTACGCAGGGTTTATTAAAGCTTCTTTAGCTGGAAGACGTTGCCTGCTGCTGGAAATGAGATTGATGAGAGCGGTGATAGTGAAGCAGAAAAGTAAAATTGCTTAACGCTTCGCAGCTCTGAGGCGCTGCGGGGCAAGGCGATAACTCTCACATTACAAATCGCTTTTTCCACCATTAATACAAAATACAGAGAACACTAACACTGAAACTAAGCACCCCAATCGTTGCTTATATGTTCTTGTACAGCACAGCACTTCATTTTTTATTCAGCGAAGCATTAAACAGAATAGGCAATTCAGAAAAGTCAAATTCTGTAGATATCTGCTAAACGGAGTGTGGGAGATTAAGTCAAATATCAAGAACAGCAAAGTGGGTGAAGACAGATCGCGTGTTTAAATGAATTTGCTGATTATTGCCTGTGAAACATTCAGCAACATAACATGTAGCTCTGGGAGATTGGCAGCAGGGAGAAAACGTCACAGCTGGAGCTGCATTAATAGAGAAGACAGGCAAAATACTGCAACAAGCTGGTAATACGATGACTAAAAATGAGCAACGCTGTGACTTAAAGCACAGTGAATAACTGCCAATATCCAGTTCAGACGACTCCCCAACAGATATACACATAAAACAGTAGATGAATCCAAATCTCCTTCCTTCATGACAGATGGCCAAGCATTGGTCAGCAGCGCACAAGCAGTGGAGTGCATCCACAACGAGAACAAACAAACAGAGGCCTGAGGCCTTGTTAGGAAGTGAAGAAAAAGTCAAGAACAAATGTGTAATGAGTTTTACTGTCTGTCTCTGCAGTGACTCAGCCTCCCCCTCAATCCAAGCTGCCCTTTCACTCTCGCTGCATCTCCGGCCAAACCCAGCAATTTAAAAAGCAGAAATGTTCTCGCTGCAACTTTCTTTTCACACTTGCCAAAGAGGCAGCACGGATGGAAGCAGAGGGAAGGTAAAGGGAGTGAGGGATGAGCAGCATCTAACAAACAGCCTTAATCTAAGGCCTCATGACTGTGATCCAAATCCTATAAAGTGCAAAAAGCGCTTAAATAAATCAGTTATGGCACAAGTGGCGCACTGACTGATGAGGTGAATAGAACATCACGCATGTATTTACAACCAAAGCCTGTTGGAAGTTAAGTAAACAGTTTCTAAAGCGTTACAACGTGTTAGATGGAAATGATGATAGAGAAATAATAAATACAAAAGGCCCACACTAATTTTGGCATTTTCAAATTGCAGAAACTTTTTTGTAGTTCTCTAGTTGTTGAAGGAAGCGCCCCCTGTGTGAGCACTGCAGGAACTACAAACCGCAAAAACTGCCTGGAGTGTACATAGCTCCCGTTAGAGCAACTTACATCCGTGTAAGTACCCCAAAACTGGTAAGACACAAGGCCAAAGTTTGCAGGGTTTCTAGTGTGCTTGAAGCATCTGAAAAGGTCCTCTGCAAACATCCCTTTGCCAGATACCACAGGGCACCTTCTTTGGTCTTGCAGAGTGCAGAGTGGATCTGGCAGACATGCTAGGGACCAACAGATTCTGATAACAGCGGTCTTGATATGTTTGCTCAGTGTATTTAGAAGCAAATCACTGTTTGATATTGGCTTCTATCTAAGTTATATTGTAATACAGCTTCAGTTGAGGCAGTAAGGATGCTTGTGTTTTTTAAGTGCCTGAAGGAAGAAGCACAAATTGACAGAAAGGACAGAATAATGAGTATTCTGCAAAAGAAGAGTAGGGTGTACATGTAAGTTTGATGGATGCCTTTTTTTCCCAGTCAGCCTGCTACACGGGATGCCTGCTCATGCCCACCGGCTGACGCAGAATAGTCACCTTGGTTCACAAACCTCTCCATGATTTCAAAGAAAGGGAAGTGGGAAGTAGGACAGCACGACACAGGGGTGCAAGAAAAATAGGCTGACTGCCCGGTGAGTGAGATGAGCTTCAAGGTGCACAAATGAGATGAGGTTGGTTTAGTTTGGCACCAGAGAAGAGTTAGAGGAGTGGGACATGCAAGGAAATGGACTGAAACTAAATGCATAAAGGTATTTTCAGCTTTGCAAGGTTCTGGGTCCAAAACTGGTTTTGCATGTGATCAGAAGCACCCTGCTGCGGATACTGACATTGCTGCAAAGCTACAATATGATGTCATAAATGCACATAAAGGAAAAAAGCTGTTGGTGGTTTTTTCTTTGTGACTTTCCTGGCAAAAACAAACCTAATTATATCCAGATTCCCTCTTGCCCCTTTCTCCCATCTCTGGGTGCATTTTCTGTTATGCAAGGCGTCAGCTGCTGAACAAACCCAGTACGGAGAAATACTCCTAGCAGCGGTAATCATCGCCATGGCTGTACCACCAGTTGGCAAGAAGAAAGGAACGATCAACAAAAGAATATAAATAGATGATGGAAAGCGGCCTGGATCTCATGTCTACGTAAACAGAGCAAGGAACGGGGAACGACTGTGTGAAGGGGTGTGTGTCTGTGTGCACTGTGCATTGGTCTGTGTGAATGTTTTATGACTCTGAGCTGCGTTATGTAATCACTGTCAGACAGGTCCAGCTTCATGTGTTGCATTCCTGATTCTTGATGTGATGGTTCGTGCTAAAATACCTTTAGTATTTCATATGCGCTACTTACCGACACATTCAGCTGCACACTAGAATCAGTCATTGTGACCTCTGTGTTGACTGTGAGCATGGAGAAATAAAAAAAAAAAAAAACAGAAACGTGCAAAGGAAAAGCTCTTTGCTTTGATTATTTTAAATTTTCTCTTATGCAGCCAGTTAGCTTCTCTCTTGTGTGAAGCGAGCTGTTTTAGAGCTGAAAAACTGTCTGAAACCAAGGAGCTAGCTTGAGCTTTAGCTTAACAGAGATTACATGTTCAAATACTGGAAATTGGTTCTTTGGAGGAAAATGAAGAAAAATCTAATAACACCCCTCCTCCCCATTATATAGTATATATTTGGGATGCATGTTGTGCATTAATAGAATACATCTAAGAAATAAAATTTCTGAGTCTGAAGAGACACTGTTGTCGTGCCAAGTTTAGCATAAAGGCTCTTGATGAGGCAAACAGCTAGCCTGGCTCTGTTTCAAGCCAGTACTGACACGAGAACTTGTTTAGTGTAGACATAAAAAGAACAAGAATAAGCAAAAATGACCATAAGCAGTGGATTTAAGGTAGTCAAAATCTAAGTTTATATTCCAAATTCAGGGGACTGAGATCCAAATTACATTTGAATTCAATTCAATTTTATTTATATAGCACCAAATCACAACAGTTGCCTCAAGGCACTTTATAATTTAAGGTCAAGAACAATAGTCAGATGACTCCCTATGAGCAAGGACTATGGTGACAGTGGGAAAGAAAAACTCCCTTTTAACAGGAAGAAACCTCCAGCAGAGCCAGTCTCAGGGACGGGCAGTCAACATAATAACTAATGATTAAATGCAGAGTGACATATGATCACAAAGAGAGTGAAAAGAGGTGAGTGAATGTTTTATTTGCTTATGTTTTCATATGTGGCACTAAAATCTAACACGGGTCTGATTTTCAGCAGTGTGATATCAGTCAAACGTGAATTCATGCAAGATGTGACAGAGTGAGCGTCTGAGTGACACCGACAGATGTAGTGTAGTTACAAGTGGACCTTCACATCCTGAAGTTCAGCATCCTGATTCAACCACCCCAGCTTCAACTGCAGGCCCACCAAAAACTAGCTACACTCAAATAGTTATGCCAAAAATCTTGACTTTAAGTAATCTGATTACACCTAAATTTGTCATGTAATGTTGTTACTTGAGCACAGGGTAGAAACTTAAATCAATTAAATTTACTTGATTAGTTGTGTAATTATATGAATAACTAAATCTTCAATCTTAGATATTTTAGTTGCTTTTTACTCCATGAAATTTTTTTTTGTGTGTGTGTGTATTGCATTGGGTGCATTTTTTATTTTAATGAAAGTTGCTGTCTGCAGTCTTGAAGTCAAACATCTGTGCAGAGGAACAGCAGCATACTTCACTGAATACCAATTCAGCAACAATTTTAAGTTCTTGACCTTTTCCAAGTTCAGTTTGTTCGGTGCTGGAGTTCTACAACTTTGCCCTTCACACACACAAACCAGGTTACAAGTGTGAATAATGTAAAGAGCAGAGACTCTCTCGGCCGGCACCAAACAGTCAATCATTATCAATCCAATAAACGTGCCATAATTCGTGAGTTCTCCCCTGGTCACGACGTGCTCATGCGGTTTAGGGGATAATCTAATAGGATCATTAATTTGCTCGGTCCTTGCTTAATCCACACTCAGTCAGTTGAGATTGTTTCTTTGGCAGCAGGGACTGAGTCTGATTAGCATTCCACTGTATGAAAGACCATATTTAACTGACTGCATGGGAAATGAGAGAGATTACAGAGCAAACGCTGCTTTGTCTCACTTTGCCCGTTTGCTCCGGTCATGTGTTTTAATTGACTCACTAATCACTCTTAGCAATTAAGCGTCAAAACTCCACAACAATACACAGATTGTCTTATCACGTTGTAGCTTTGGGGGAACACAAGTGAATGTTATCTGGGGGGAAATTATAAGCATGTCTTCAAGAAAAAAGTTGAAAAATTGTCATCAAGACACAAGCGATGACAAAGATACTTTGATTTCTGCTCTCTTCTCTCTTCAGATCACGATAGGCGGTTTTTAATCAACCATTTATGGACTTTGAGTGTCACTGAGGCAGCAGTTTTTTTTAATGTGACAAGAGCAGACTAAATGCCAAAGAGGAGCTAATCTACCGTGAAGCACATCGCTGATCCCAGAGTGAAGATAGAAATACTATGCAAATAATTAGCTGACTAAAGAGCAAAATGGAATTAACCTTTGGGAGGGCAAAGTCTGGCCAAGAGATGGTAACTGTATTTAAGAAGGAAACAAATGTTCGCTCGGTAAAAAGTGACTTTAAAAAATGAAGAGAAATTTAAACTTTACCAAGTGCACAACAACCGTCTACAAGAAATAACTGATCTATTAATAGATCGACTGAATAATTAATCCAATACAGACAGAGGACTGGAAGCACGCGAGTGTCCTCGTGCAGTCTCACACAGACTACACACATGACTATACAGCAGTACGATCCATCTCCCTGACATGTTATCGGTCCGTTCGGTGACTGAAATATTTATCTTCCCCCACATCTCACCAGCACTTGGCGAGGCAGATGTTCATCCTGGAAGCATCCGAGTGTGGCAGAATGACTGTGTGCGTGCGCAAAAGCACAACTCTGGAACAACCTTCTGTTTGCAGCACTTTAATGGTCGTCTGTGTGTGTGTGTGTGTGTGTTGGTGTGTGTGTGTAGTTCACAGAGCAGTGTGCTGGCAGGAAGGACTGGCTGTTTGCAATTTCTGCAAGGGAAATGAGGATTTGGGCCTGTGAGTGTTTTTGTTAAGGTTTTTTTCTTTGTGTGTGTGTGTATTGTTTGCAGTTTGTGAACACCTGACAATTAATCCATTTTTCTCATCCTCTGAGGCTTGACAGAGAGCCACACCAGGCATTCATAACTAAACAGAGTGTGGGACTATCTGCCAAACTAAGCATCACATGAGCGTTTTCTCTCCTGACAGCTTTATGATTAAGCTCCGGTTGTGGTTGGGACAGTAAAAATAATTGGTAACCACCAGAAAAACATGTTGGCTTGAAGAAACCAAGGTCAAAAAACAGCCAATTTGGTTAAAAAGTACAAAATCAGGAGTCTCTGAGCTTGATGATCAGCTGTTTCAGGTGATAAACCAGGAGTCTGAAACCAAAGTCAGGTGGTTTAATTTCACCGCATCTTCAGCTCCAGCTTCCCCATGAACCTGAACTGGAGGAGCAGCTAAGAAGATTTCTCAAATCATGCATTATCATTCTATTTTGTTTTTGTGTAGTGTGTGTAGTAAACACCACCCTGGCCACAGGTACACTGGGATTTTTGGCGTACCTTGTTTTCAATTTAACATCTTGTATAAAGGTGTGATTTGCAGCTTCATCCTGTGAGAGACACTGGCCCTGTTAATTAAAAGGAAACATAACAAATGTTGAACTGATAATCAAAAGAGCTGCCTTTGTGAGCTGGTAAGCTTCTTCAATGTTCTCCTAGCCAGAATGCTTCTAAATTCTAAAGTTAGTGAAATTCTATTGAAATGGATTATTTAGGCTCTCTGAGCCTTCCTCTTTTTTTAAATGAAGTTTTTATACCAAAGGTTACAAAAGTGACTATCCAAAAATCTCAGCACTGTGTAAAAATACAACCTAAATGCAGTGATATTTTACTTTTAACTGCTTCCATGGCCATAACAGATGGTTAGTATGACGAGGAGGAGGTTAAATAGGTGGCAGCTAGTCCTCAGCGTCAAGGTTAATAGATCCATCAGAGCAACATCGCAGGGCACGGACACCACGTCCCACGACAGAATAGTGATGTGGAACCGAGCTGGAGGTTATACAAGCTATTAATAACAGAACAAGGGGCGGCGTGAAGGAAAACTGGCATTACACTGCTGTGTCCATGACAAGTTAAAGTGAACTCAGACATTCTGAAGAATCATATACACAAACACGCATAAGCCTCTGTGAGTCCTTATCCCAAGTTAATTTAGGTAGTAACAACTCCAAGCTCTGTCTGTGCTAAATGCTTTAAAATCATGAGTCCTCTCTAGTTTGTTATGATTTTTTTTTCTTTTGATCACTCAAGGAAGGAAGGCAAGGAAGCAGGAAGGAAAGATGCAGAACAAGGTCAAAATAAATGGAGAAGAGAAGAGAACCAAGGAAGAGAAGCAGAGAAACAGAGACCTTCTAAAAAAAGAACATCTAAGTAGTGCACCTACTTCAAAAGACCTACTATCTGATACATGCCTCCCACCCAGGTAAGCACACGCAGAGGGAAACACTTGAGAGAACAAAGGAAAGAAAACAAGCGGGGTAAAGAACATTGTGACCGAGCTGCCTTTATTAGCGAGAAGGCAGTCAGTGTGTGTGTGTGTGTGAGCATATATGTGTGTGTGAGCATGTGTCATTTGGTGGCAGGAGACGAGAACGTGGGGTGAGTCAGAGCCTACATAAACAGCAGCAGGTTCATATCATGTCGTGGCGTAAATTACTGTAAAGCCAAGATAGCCATGTGGCACCATTAGAACCCGCCGCGGCGCTAGCTGCCAAACAGATTAACCAGCGAGAGGAGATCTGGCAACCCCAACGAGGACGGAGAGGTAGGGACGCACCAGGTGGAGACAGAAATAGAGAATACAAAAAAATGGAAAAATAAATAAGTGAAAGCCACCGGCCTCAAGTAATTTACTGTTAGCATTTATGACAATAGAGGTTCTTTATGCTGGTTGGCTGATCAGGAACCCCCAAAACCTGCTTTAATCATCACCCTTTAAAAACATAAAAACAATCTGCAAGATGGACCAGCAGACAGATTACCTGCAGTAATGTGGGTATTGTATTGTACTGTTGCCATGAAGACAGCTGAGGTGGTGCTTCTATCATCAAACTCTCAACTGGGTCGTGACCAATAGAATCAGGTCATAGATACAGGGCTGATGAGTGACTGCGTGGACCTACACAGGGTGTAGAGTAACTACATTGCATCAACCGTGCAAGTGCTTGGAGGTGGACTTCAAGCCAACTTCAAATAAGTATAACAGAAATGTCTAAATCATGTTTGTGTCTGCAAATCAGAGTATAAGTCAAGGTTTTACAGATGTCCGAAAGAAATGTCAGAAGAAAGAAAAAGACGTCCATATCTGATGTGCCTTTTTAACGATTGGGAGTTTTGGGGGGAAACTTTCCTCGATGTATTAGTATTATTTTCAAACATCATTGTAGCAAAAGCAATGTTTTTTTATTGCTTATTTTAATGACCTTGACTTTTTCCACCCATTCTATCTCACAAAGGAAATAGCACTAACATCATATTTTGACCACAACTAAAGCAGAGATGGAACAGTACACAGGTCGGTTTCATAAAATTATTATCTTAAAGAAAGCCTTTGTTTCTCTGTCACGTGACAAAATGCACTTGAAACAAAAGTTTCGACAGTGATTCTGAACGAGAAAGCTCCTGGATAACAACCACAAATCACCACACTGTTAACAGTTGATAAGGAAAGTTTGCACTTTGTTCTCCTGCTGGGTGGGATACGAAATTTAACCAGATTAAACACACACGGGAAAGGTCATCTGCTCTATGTGGTTGCCACGGAAATGGGGAGGGCTCATGCGGCGCCGGTGTGTATTTGACTACCACTCACACGTCAAGGTGACCTCCTGTCATCAGGTTTTACTGTGCGTGTGCACGCGTGTGAGCGTGACCTCTCTTCATATCCTGCCGTTTATCACGGCATCAGCTGGTGCAGAAATATCCCCAGACACATTACAGAGCGGGGGTTTGTTGTCACCACATGACATCTTTAGCATAGGTACCATATTCATTGTGTTTATTTCAACATATTAGATCTCCGTTTGTGTGCTGGTAATGACTTAGACATTTCTTTGGTTGAAGCTGCTCTCTACCCGTCCTGCTGTTCTGTTTTTTTGTGTGTGCTTTATCACAAAGTCCCACCGATAACCACAGAGAGGTCTTTATTCTCACGGTGGAAACTTTCCAAACGGCAGGAATCTGATTAAAACGAATGCTGGCATCACCTCAGGTGCTTTAGTGTCTCTTGTGAAGATTTTAACAAATCAGATAACCGGGAGTACACCAAGCGCTCTTTAATGAGGAGACAAGCATTTCAAGGCCACTTGCTCCTAATGTGGAAGTTCAAACCGAAGTAATACAAATGATGAGAGTTTGGCTCCAGTTCAGCTGCATGTTTCACCTGGATGCTCATTACCTGTGCCAAGGATGTTCAGTTTATCTGTTTGTCTGAAGGATTACTCAGAAAGTTATCAATGGATTTGCATGATAATGTTACCAGAGGCCGAGCTTTGCCCAACATAGCAGGGATTATTTGTTTTTAGTGTCAAAGTCAGATCTGGATCTGTCCAGGAATTTTTATTAAGAAAAGATGAGAATTAATTGGACAATTCACATTATATCTTGGCAAACACATACCAAATTTAAACAAGAAAATCTGAGCGACATCCTCTCGATGTCCAGGAAAATATCACATCTGGATCCAGATCTCTTTCTGGATCCAGTGACTCGGTTCACGCATGGTGTGGAGGGAATGCTCGGCCTGGGGGAGGTTATTGAATGCAGCTCGCACAGATGCCTGCAGGCAGCCCTTAAGCAGATTGTGGAGACATAGAAACTAACAAATATCACCCCCAAAGGGCAAAACTAACAAAGAGTATAAGGCTGGAAGAATACACCTTAATGCATTTACTGTATTTTGTCATTTTCAGGGGTTGGATGGAGAAAAGTGCAGCCATGGTTTCAGTTTTGTTTGTTTGTCCATGTGTTACACTACAAGACATTCAGAAGGAATAATTACTAATACATTTGATTAAATCTGGTGGAGTGTTGGGACACAGGCCAAAACACAAGTGATGAGTTTTTTGTTTCAGATCCAGGAACCACTGAAGTATTTTTTCAAATTGTGAATTAGATCATAATCTTATATTTGTGCTTTTTTTCCCCTCTTGTCAGTTCCAGATACAAAGATGGATTCTGGTGTATTATTAGTCTGTTGCTTCGCACTAATTAGCAGGTATCTGTTCAGCTGAATATGTATGTTTTCAGATCCTAGCGGATATTTAGCTCTCCAACCTCTCATCCAACGGTTCTCGCAGCAGTCTGCCAGGCTGAGCACAAAGGAAATGTTACCATCTTGTTAAACAAAATCTGGGACTCTGTTAAATTAATAAATATTTTTGGACAAAGATCATACATAGCACTTTGAGTCTGACACAAACTGAACTGAGAAGCCTTCTCACTGAAGACCGTGCAGCTGATCAAGGATTTCTTATCGTTCCCATATCAACAAACACATATATAGTGGGGGTTTGTCGAGATCCCAATCACCAAAGCTTTAAAGCATGCGACGCACTCCACAAAAGAAGCAGTGCATACCATTGCCCCTAATGTGAAGAAAGCAATTAGCAGTCCCCTACTGCATTACATACAGTATGTGGGAGTGATGAGCTGATATGTATGCACCGTTATGTACCGTTAGTGCTTCGCTGCTGTCCGTTATTACTTGTTTCCAGAAAACGGACGTTATTTGCCTCTGCTTAGCCAGTGTGACAATCACGGCGCTAAAGCAGCCCTGCTTCAACGCCCTCAGGAGACGGATATACAGCGCCGATATGGCGTGTGTGTGTGTGCATGTGAATGTGTGTGAAGTCAGCCAATTTCCCTTTCAGATGAGCTCTTATCTGTCTGCAGGCAAGCAGCGGGAGAGTCAGCGCCCCCTATTCCACAGATGCAGCTTTGGAAGGAGTCTGGAGTGAGGGAGGGGTGGACTTCCGGCAGCCATATATGGAAGTGCTGGAATCTCCCCCCTTCTGTGACAGGGCAACCCATCTTTTATTCACCTCACGTTCGGCTCATACCACAGCAAAGCTGACGGGGTGGTAGGAGAGGCGAGAACGAGGAGGTGACGGAGGGATGGGGGGGGGTCTCCGAGGCTGCCGTGCTGAAGGAAGGAGATCATCATCGTCATCGCCTCACAGTGACGCATCTGATTCAGCCGATGCACCAGTTGTTCTGGGATTTACACGTGAACGAATGCATGTTCACGCGATCACATATGTTCCCACAATGTATTCCTGAACACCGTAAGCGTAGCAGCACATGTGTGATGCCAATATGTGCCGTTTATCTCGAAGGAGACTGTGTGTGTGTTAGTCACGAAAGGATGAGATAACGACACGTTTCTGCTTTTTAATCCCCCTAAGCACATCTTCATCCCCTCTCTTCTTCTCCCAACCTTAAATTTCACAAAAAGCCATTCCAGAGCAACATCTCCAGTTAAACAAGCACACATACATACATACAGTATTCACCTGCTTATTCTTGACCCCTCGGGCCTCTCCCCTTTAATTACAGTCTAATTAGTGTAAGAAAAGAAAAGAACAGAACACACACTCACACTCATTCTATTGAGATCCAATCCCTGCAACTTTCCTTTCATCCTCTGCCAAACCCCTGCTCCCTGGCAGCCTCCACCTCTCCTTATCTATCTCCCTCCAGCTCAAGTTAGATAACTTACCAATGTGCTAAAGGCTGCTGACGTGCTGCAAACACACAGCAGATGCCGGCAGATATGTTGTATGACAGCTATGGAAGCTGTGTCGTAACGGAGCAGTTGGTGAAATATAAATAATAGAAAGTGCAACTCCATGAACTGAGCACCTGCACTGAACTGAGGCCTTCTGGATGTTGATTTAGGGTCCAGTTTGTGTAGTCTATGTAAAGAAATGTAAAAGAGCACAAAGGATGCTCACGGCTCACTGATATTTCTAAGAATTTGAAGTCTAGACATTTAAGATTTAAAATGGCTGAAACACAAAAAGCATCTCGTTTTTCTGGGTACATTTTGTTCTTTGTGGGTGTTCTTCTTACTCCCACAGATGACTAGCCAAACATGCACAATATTGACAAAGTAAAACGCTTAGCCACAGCTAGCAGCCATCATAAACATCATCTGCCCTGTGATGAAAAGAGGAGGGAATTCTTTCGACACTCAGTACTGAGCCGGGGTTAAACAGGCAAAGAAAAACTGGGATTTTGCAGCTGTAAACAAACTCACTACCTTCTTAATCTTACCAGCCACTTTATTAGGTACACCTTGTTGAATGTCCGTTTACCTTCACAGCAGCTTTAATTAAACAAGGTGCTGGAAACATCCTCAGAGCGTTTTATCCTCATTGATGTGACAGCATCACAGAGCTGCTGCAGATTTGTGAGCTGCACACCAGTGATGCAAATCTCCCATTCCACCACATCCCAAAGGTGCTTTATTGGATTGAGGAGTGCTGACTGTGGAGTTCATTTGAACTCACTGTCATGTTCAAGAAAGCAGTTTGAGATGATCTGAGCTGTGATGTGTTATCCTGCCAAATTCTGACCCCACCAATGAATCTTCTATTGTCCAATTTTGGTGAGCCCCTGCAAACTGCAGCCCACACCCACTGTGTTCTTCTGCTGCCATAGCTCGCTGGCTTCCAACAATGATGCGCTACGCATTCAGAGACAATCTTCTGCATAGTTTGATTGTCATGAGTGCTTATTTGAGTTAACGTTGCTTTTTTTATCAGCTTAAAGCAGTCTTATTCATTCTGACCTCTGGCTTCAGCAAGGCATCTTCTACACCCAAAAACTGCTGCTCACTTTTTGAGAGTGTTTCCTGTAAACCCTACAGATGAGTTGTGTGGGAAAATTACACCTGTTCCTGAAATACTCCATGATGTATTAAAATTCACTTAAATTCCCTTTCTTTTTCATTCTCAGTTTGAACTTCACCAAGTTGCCTTGATCATATGTGAATGCACTAAGTTGCTGGCTCAATGATTGGCTGATTAGATATTTGTGTTAACATGAAGTAGAACATGTGTTAGTGTTTCTGTACTCTGTGTGAAATCATCTTGTATGGTTTTTCTCCAAAAAAGAAGAAAGAAGTAGATTTACATAAGTAATAATAAACAGCATGTTTCCCTAATCTTATAAACAGCACATTGCACAATGACTGAAACTAGCCCAATGAATGAACAACTGCCATGACCATTGATCAACAACTACTGATCAAAGCCTAAGGATCAAAGACCATTTATTAATGGCCATGTGTACCATTCACAGAGAGTTGGGGAATGGCTGCAATCACAGCATTGGAAGAAGCTGACACCCTGGGCTTTGATCAGCAGTTGTTGATCGATGGTCATTAGAATTTGCATATTAATGATCAGTCACTTGGATGAGTGAAGAAAAGTTTCTCCCAGTGAAAACGCTACGTCTAGATGAACAGAATCAACCTTTTGGGATTTACTTACCTGGATGATTGTGCACGCTCATACAACTAGGTTGTTTGTCCAGGGTTCATATGCACATAAGCATCAGGCACCTTAGCTGCTCCAATTCCCCTTAGATGTACCATACCACAAATTAACTTTTATATCAAACATGTGCAGAACTGCATCCCTTTCTACCTGCAGTGCTCCCCACTTACATAACACCATCACACACCCCACAACGCTGTCAGAGAGCGTCACTGTGATGCTCACAAACACGAGTGCTGCCCAAAGATCAGTGACAAGACACACAAAGCTAGAACATACCCAGAAGCTTGAGGAGGCACAGTTTTCTGCAGGGACTGAAGCACAAAGCCTGCGATATAACGCTGAACAGAGACAAAAGAGCTGAAAGCACTGTGACTAATCAGAGAAGAAAATCACTGGTTTGAAACAATTACACTGGGGTAATCCGGCCTAAGCAAAGCATCTGGATTCAATAGGTTTTTCTGCACATGAGCACAGAGGCCGGAGGCTGTTTTCACCTCAGACAACCTTTCAAATGTGAACAAAAGGAAAAATGACCAGACTGGTTTAATCTACCCGATCGGTACAGAGGTGGGACTCGACCCAGAAATATCCTTTTGTGGTGCAAAAGGAGGAGAAGGAAGAAATCCCACTGAAAGGTCCCTGCCAAAATCCCCCTCACTTCCTCAGTCAATCCACTGTTAACCTTTAAGGTTCAATTTCCTGGCAGATGTCCTGGCTCTCACCTGCGGCGCTTTGCCTCAAACAACAGCTGTCCACTAGCTTATGAGCTGAGGTGAGAACTCTAATAAGACAGCATACCAGATTTCAATCCAGTGAACTAATTAAACAAAAAGAGGTCATGGTACAAAGAATGGAAGTTCTGAAAATAGCCAGAAACTAACAATGTTGGTTGCAGTTCTCTGCTTATTCGTCCACTTGGCTAAATCGAAAAGGCTGTGTTCATGGAGAAAAAACCTGACCAGATTGTACATGTGACAGTAGGGATAAAGTGTTCGGTAGTATTACTCACAACACTCCCAAAACACGCACATACGACAAAAATCCCTCCCTGGAGAACAAATACTTTGGGCTTAGTAGGAGGACTGCCTTATGTCTTTCGGAAGTTGGACCTGATAATACAACAGTATTTTACGGAGGGATTTATGACTCCAATCGGTTGATAATGTTCCCTGGTGACAGTCAGGCAATACAAATACTAATGCAGCATCTTAAGAAGAAATTGATGCTGCAGTCGAGACATTTTGAACGCTTCTGTCAGGAACAGGAGAATCAGAGGTGGGATGCTTTCTTTCATCACCTGCATATGTCACAGGAAAGCTAACAAGCGCCCATCTATATCTTTGACAACTCAAATAATAATTTCACCTCAGAAAATCACTCACTGCAATTATGCTTGAAGCAACAGAACAAGGTGCTATAGTTTAAAGTTATCACAAATTTGTTATCAATGAATCGATGATTTTTCTTTTGTTAACTGAAAAGAAAAGAAATGGCCATTTCACGTTTTCAGAATCTTTTGATTCCTGCCAGCTCGCTGACAATAAAAAGCAGTGAACAACATATAGATATTAATAATTGCTTCATTCACTGTTTCACTGACATCGGTCCAAATGACCTTTTATATTGTACAGTCAAGACCTTACAATATTAAAAATAAAAACTACACGAAAGAGAACCAGATTATGATTGATTATGATGATTAAATGCAGAGTGATGTATAAACACAGAGGGGAAAAAGGTGAGTGAAAAAGAAACACCCAGTGCATCATGGGAATCCCCCGGCAGCCTACGTCTATTGCAGCATAACTAAGGGAGGATTCAGGGTCACCTGGTCCAGCCCTAACTATACACTTTAGCAAAAAGGAAAGTTTGAAGCCTAATCTTGGACTCATGAACAAAAACCATATGACTGTTCCCACCACTAACACATGACCCCACACTGTGTTCACTACATCATTCCATGTTTGGCACTGATCACCACCTGCACTCGTGTATATATCTATCTACTTTATTTTTTATGTTTATTTAAGTGATTATGTGACAGTATGTTTGCACTGAGTACCGCAGCAATTTCCTAATGTTGTAAACCTGCTCAACACTTGGCAATAAAACCCTTTCTGATTCTGATTCTGATTCTGATTAAAAGTAGAGATAGTGTCTGTCTCCCGAATCCAAACTGAAGCTGGTTCCATAGAAGAGGGGCCTGAAAACTGAAGGCTCTCCCTCCCATTCTACTTTTAAATACTCTAGGAACAGCAAGTAAGCCTGCAGTGTGAGAGAGAAGTGCTCTAATGTATTGATAAGTTATGACGTGGTCTTTCAAACACACAACTTGTGCTGTGTGGTCAGTGGAAAAACTTAAAAA
The DNA here is from genome assembly GCA_015108515.1 of Hemichromis elongatus. NCBI lineage: Eukaryota > Metazoa > Chordata > Actinopteri > Cichliformes > Cichlidae > Hemichromis > Hemichromis elongatus. The sequence continues at coordinate 52,219 of VUQR01024245.1, forward strand.
TGGCCGAATGCATAGATACATACCACAAACACACCACGGGCGATCGTGGCTAAAAGAGTTGGCAGTTCGTCTTGTTACCGGTTCGAGCCCCGTCTCCGCAAGTCTCGGTTGTTGTGTCCTTGGGCAAGACACTTCACCCGTTACCTACTGGTGGTGGTCAGAGGGCCCGGTGGCACCAGCGTCTGGCAGCCTCGCCTCTGTCAGTGTGCCCCAGGGC
>VUQR01024250.1:15808-29924 GCA_015108515.1 Hemichromis elongatus
CACACAACAGAAAAACACACACACACACACACACACACACACACACACACACACACACACACAGAGGCAATAAGTATCTAAACTAAAGTACAGAAATAAAGCTTACATTAGTGGGGCCTGCTATTTCAGTGTTTTAGATTATTCACAGCTAAAAGAAAAAGAAAGACAAAAAACCCCCAAAGTCAAATTTATTTATATAGCACCTTTAAAACAACAACCGTTGGCCAAGGTGCTGTAGATTTAAGATAATTAGAAGAAAAACGCCAAGGAATAAAAGTGGGTAATATATATATATATATCTTCTACACAGGAGTGTGGCTGCCCCTGTCTATCAACCCCTCACATTGCTGCATTATCAAAAAAAAGCCCCAAAAATTCAGCAGCTTCAATATCAGCAGTTTAACAAGCTGAAAAAAAGCTGCACAAATCACCTGTGCAAGGAACTTTGATCTTAACCATATTTTTAAAAAAAATCTTTGTTTCCATTGGTGACTGTTTTATAATGCAGCACTAAAAATCAAAAGAAACTTTTGTCCCCATCAGGGAAGAAAAATATTTAAGCACAAGGAGGGGCATGTAGACCCTGCATATACATAAGACAAAATGTTCCTTTCGAGGGGCAATAACTTTTCTACTTTGACACACGATATCAAACTACTGACCTTCTGATTAGTAGACAGCCTGCTCTACCTCCTGGATCATTAAAGAATTACTATTAAAAAAAAAAACATTAAAGCTAAATCTCTTTAGAAAAATCGCAGCGTGTCTGGATAATTCAGTAGTAGGAATACCAACAAAAAAATGTATAGAGTCCTACATTTATTAGTATACACAGTTGCAGTTACAGTTTTGATTTAGCCTTTAATTTAATGGGTTTGGGACATTTACAGACAGCATAAAGACACTGCGTTTACACTGCACTTAGTCATCTGTGGGCTTTGGGACCCACAACCTGCTGCATGCCCTGTCCCTATCGTGCCGATCTGTTGGGACCCAGATGGGAATATGAGTCCAACTGTGTTTGTCAGCAAGCCCAGATAGGCTCGCTAACCTCCTGCTCCTCCGCATCTTACTTCCTTCCTGTTCTCACATCACCCCACCCTACTCTATCCCTCAACCCAAAAAAGCAATACTACACACAGTAATACCTCTGTTGGTCCCTGCAGCGTGTAGTGTTGCTGAGGTTACCCACTCAGAAGCCTCACACAGTGGCTCAGAGCTGGAGACGGGGAAGGCTGGACTGAAAGTAAAAGGAGAAAGACAATCTGACGGAGAGTCCCTGGGCGATTGTGTTGTGTCCACTCCTGGTGTGACTTCATTTAGATTTACATCAGCTGCCAAATTAGAATAATCACTTCTAGAGCACTTCGAGCTTTACCTCATTTCTTTCTCGCTTTCATTTTCTGAGTTTTTCTTTTTCCGGGGTGCGTTGCAGAGGTCCCTCTCTTTTGGTTCCTCAATTGTCCATGGTAATTTCTCCCATTCATTTTTCCCCTTCAAAGATACATTTCCTTACTACCTGTGAAGCATTATGCTAGAAAGAAATTCCCTGGTCATTCCACAGACTGTATGATATCCAGTAAATAACTGGGGGCTATATTTGCCCAAAGACAGTCGTCTGAGTTTGTGGCGTTAGTGTTAATATGTGCAGACAACATAGCCTGTTTGAAGCTGTTGACGATTATAACATGAAGTGTCCTGTGATCTCGGCATTACTAAAATGATGTTCAGTGATAAGTCAACATAAAATAATCAGCAATGTGATAACCCTCAACTATCCATTGATTCCTCATTAGTCATTATCAACAATGGTCACCACCACCTGACTCTATTATCTCCACCTTGTGTGAAGCTTATTTATGGTTTTTTGACCTCTTTTGGCGATTCATTTACTTTTTCTTTGGATTTAATCTGTTGTTTGGGTTTCAGTTTTAGGCACTTATCTTCCAGATGAAACTCTAAATGCACACCACAGAGGGGGTTCAATATTCTAAAAAGGATATTTATCACTTTTCTTTACCTTATACTAGAGAAATAACAAGTGTTGTGTGACATTTGGGCTGTATATGACCTTCATGAGCCATGATGTAACCCATGTCAAGTCTGTTTCGATTCAAGACAGTTTTGTTCAAGCTGGCAGGATTGAGTATGTGCATAAAGAGCATGGTATTATGATGTCAGTTCTTGAACATTAAGACAGATTCCGTAATAAGCTAATAATCCCTAAAAAGGGATCTCATTCATCAAGACAGGTGGGATAACAAGAACAAGTTTTAATGCCTGTTAAAAATAAGGTCAGGAACATTGCATAACATGACATATCGAGACAAAACACAATAACAGGAAGCACTTTGATTATAAAGTTAAAGGAACAAGTGGAAAGTCAAAGATTAACCAAACCAAAGCTACCAAACAGATCATTATTCATAGAATTTAAGCAAAAGTACATCCATACATGAAAACATGAAAACCATTAACTACTCACCACCAATCTTCCATAAGTCCTCTGTCCTGGGGCCAGATGTGGTTTTTTGCAACAGAATTGGACAGACTAGATGAGCCGTGGCCAAAGCGTGGCTTTTTTTCCCCTCCCCTCCCCATGAGGTGTCAGCGATGTAGCTTGATTTAACAACTGGGTCAATTCCAGAAGGGGCCCATTGAATGTTTGTTTTATGACTTATGAGGTTTGGTTCTCGTGCATGTGCACACATGCGAATAACAAGGACAACAAGGTACAAATGGACAACGGCAAACACACATTACAAAACAGAACGGAGGGTATCCAGGCAATGACTGCACAGTTAGGACTAAAGTCTGACTGTGTTTTAGCCAAACAAGCAGATTTGATCAGCAAATGGTAGATGATGCCAAGCATTCATTCTGGCCTTACAGTTTCTCTATCATACGCCTGATGCTAGAACTGCCCATAAACACAGTAGAGGTAAAAGGGCGAAACACAAGTAAAGAAGTAGAGTAACACACAACACGCATTCTGAAACATTTGGGATAAAGTCACATAGACACATAAGACCAAACCTACCGAATACAGAAACAAACATGCTTGGACGCAGACACAAGAGTGGACAACCATTTTTTCCCCTAAGCTCTCCCTCCCTCTCACACAAACACAGAACAATCCTCAATAGTGCTACTACTCCTAATAATGCTGGATTGTTGTGGCAACAAGGCTTTAAGCTACAAATTGACTGCTAGCCGCGGGTGGGCTCATGTAGCAGCTTACTACTGCTACTCCAGCACTGTCCATTCAGCCAGAGGAGACTGTTAGACAGATATATGGCCACTTAATTGGCCCATGATGGCAGTGTGGTGGAGTGGTGATCGCCAGCGGAGTGCTAGACATCAGGATGATTAGGGGCCTATGTGTGTATTTTGTGTGAGAAACTGTGTGTGTTTGCGTGCATGGAGCACCGAGCCAAGCTTAGAGTCGCTATCTTTGTATGTGTGAGATTGTATATGTGTGTGTGTGTGTGTATAAAGAGACTGCTCAGCCCAGCAGGACAGCACCAGGCCTGGACTTATTAGTCACTCGTCTCAAGCTGTCAACCCACACAAAAGACATCGGACGATTAAAAAAAAATGAACAGCCACAAACATATTCTGCACACTGCTAGTCCTCTGCTATGTGTCAGGTGTTTGTGTGTGTGTGTGTGTGTGTGTGTGAGAAAGGGAGAGAGCGACTGTGTGAGGTTTATGGTCTAAGGAGCTGTAAGGAAAAGGCGTCTGGACTTCTTTAGGTTGCTTTAGGTTTCAAGCAACCTAAAGAAGTCCAGACGCCTTTTCCTTACAGCTCCTTAGACTACGATGACCTGGATGACTGAGAACCTTCACAGACATATGTGAGGTTTATGGTTTTCAGTGTGTGTGTGTAAATTGTGTGTGTGAGTGTTTTGATAAAGGCCTATTTTCCCTCCGAGTCCCCTCTTTCTCTAAGTGGAGAAATCAGTGCAAATAAGGGAAGCGGGGAGGATGGGAGGAGTGAAAAGAGTGACAAGAAAACGGCAGAAAAAAATGGAAAACAAACAAAGGCCTGGATTTAGGAGACAAAAAGACAGAGATAGAGCAAGAAAGAGAGAGTGAGAAGAAGTGGGGGTGGGATGGGATGAGAATGCCCATTAAGGTGGGAAATTGGAGCCCTTTGCTGTTAAGCATTCCGCTTGTGCCCATATTTCCCTGATGGTGGTACGAGATTCGCCAGGCCCCGAGTTATCCAGATGAGACCGGCAAGAATTAAAACGCCATATGTTCAGGACGGCACCTCGGCGCAAATCAAACGCTCCTGTAATTTCTCTCAATACAAAAGAGGCCCCTAACATTAGACTTGCTCCGCTTTGCTGGTTTGTTTATTTCCACCCTGATTTTGTCGTGTTGATATGGCGATTTATTCCAACTTAGTGTGCCTTCTCCTGCTTTATTGGTTTAGTGTAGACAGCATGTTGGGTGAGGAGTGACTGACAACTATGGGATAAGAATTAATGCATCCCTATCACTTTTTCTCATTAGATAGTCTTTCCTGTTTTGTCACGTAACTCTATATTGAAAAATCTGATAGTTACATAGATCGATTTTGTTTTTTTGGAATCACAATTTGTGATAAATATTTGTGGCTAAACATTGTATTTTTGATCCTGTTAAGTTGAGCATTTTAGACTCTGTTTGTCCTGACTACTTAACCTCTTCATTTCTTTAACGTTCACCAGGTTAGAGTTAGGGGTCAGGTTCACATCTGCCTTTTTACATTTTTCATTTTTACCTATAATAATTTTAGGATAAGGCCAATATATGTAAAATACTTAATTTGAAAGGTCTTGTCTCTTTTCAGAAACCTTTGTGGGGTCTAAAGAGGTCAGAAGATATAAATGTGGAGGCACTTATATAACCCTGACCTAACACGGAGTGTGTTATATCTCCACTCCAGGGCTATCCTAAACATTACACAATGTCAAAACCCCTACCAATCCCAAGAAAGGTGACCATGTAAAATAGACATAAATCTGCTGCTTCGCTCTCAAGAATACACCAATTAAATATTGGAATTTTAACGAACAAAATTAAAGTGCCAACCTTAAACAAACTGTTTACGGTTATTAATGCACCAAAATATGAATTTTGGTTGTGTAGTCCAGATTTACTCAGATTAAAGATTACTATGGTGGGGACAAAAGATGTGGGCTGCAGCCTTCTGTAACAGCAAACCTGCCAACAAGCTGGCCATATGTGACAAAATCCAAATGGAGGAGGTTCATTTGTCTGGTTTTACTTTTCTAAATTACCCCCAGTACATGGGGAAAATGTCCATCCATCTTTAATCCATTTTTACAAGCCTTTATATGTGCTTTTAAAGCTATAGCGTTAAGCATTTTAACATGGGACTTTATGGAGATTGATCTGCCTTTAAATCCAACCTCAAGTGGCCATTGGAGGAACCGCCTCGGCCTGCACTGGCATCATTTTTTAGCCCAAGTTCACAAGCATCACAATATGGATGTCTTTCTAGATTGTATGGACAACAAATGGTTGTTTTAAAAGTTGCCTCTGACAGTGCTTTTTGATTCATTGTTATCACAAACTGGCTTTCCAAAGCCCTCCAAACCACTCACCACGCCCACCACCTATGTCCACCACCACATATTTCAGCACCACCTTTATAGCTGCCTTCCTTTTCTAAGTATAGCCCTGACTCACACCAGTAATTGTGTGTTTTCAACCTCTGCTGCCTTCGACTAATTTAACCACAGATTGAAATGAAATGACCCCCCCCACACACACACACACACCCCAGACACACGCACATACACCAACTGCTACCTCTACTACACAGACGGCGTGCCGAGTGGCAATCAGGAGTCTGAATGAACTGTGTTTCCTCAGCAGACACAAGGCTGATTCCAAAGCTAATAGTCATTGTTTGAAGTGACACCACTGCCCTGGCATTTGCTTAACCTTCTGTCTTATGCACAAGGCAGAGTCAATGCACAATCCCTCCTTAATTAATATCTTCCCTCTCTTTCCACTCTGCCACTCCCCCACCTCTCTTTCATCCCTCTACTAACAGAGAAGGAAAAAAAGAAAGATGGATAGTGTCATTTTTACATTGTCTCTGCTAAAACAGCTATTGTTTGCATAAATGTGCCTTCCTCTCTGTCTTTTACAGTTCAATAGCCCACGGCGCTGTAGTGGGACCTTCTAAAAGAATATATGAAAGTGACATTTTAACAGCTTTTTAACAGCTTTTACTGTTATTATCTGTAAAGTTTAATCTGATAAGTAGCAGTTTTTATTTTTCCTGATGGAGTCCACCTTTCTTGGATGGAATCCAGTGTTACAGAGGAATCTTAAAAAGGAGACATTGGACACTGCAGAAAACAACAACCAAAAGATTTTCATGATGCACTTCCACGATGTTGTCTCCTGTTTAGATTAACCAAACCATATTGTGAACTCATGACATTTGCAAAGTCTAATCAGACGGTTCCTTGCATATTATTATGTGCACAAGCACAGCCATTTCTGAAATACTTAAATCAGTCTGTCAAACATGCCTAAATGCACTGAGTTATTCTTATTCTTATTCTCACCTTAATAAAGTGACCGGTCGGTGTTCAAAAGTCCTTCTAACAAAGATTATTACCATCACCAGCAATTTTTATGTAGTGGCAAAGCTCAGTTCTGGGAACTTCGCACTTCAATCCCACACATGCAAAGAGAGCAGCAGGAGTGGGTAAAGGTTTGAAACATCTCGCCTAACTAGAGCGCTCCATAAGGGTGGAGGTATGAGTTGTTTTTGGTTGGAATGGAGATCAGCTGATCTACCAGGACCACAGCTGAGCTTGACTTTGTGAACTTACCTGAAATCACCTGATGCTCAGTTTATTTAGATTTTGACTTTCCTGAGGAATACAAAGAAGGCGCCATCTAAATTTTACTTAAATCCCTGGAACACAGATTATTTTATCACTTTACAAACAGAAATACTGAAAAATAACTTAAAGTGCAAATTATGAATGCCCAATGGGAAAAAAACACGTCAAATATACATAACCTGAAATAAACCAAAGGAATGAAAAGCAAACATGATTTTAGAGGGTTTGAAAAGTGAGAGGATGCATTGCAATATACAGTAAGAAACAAAATTAACAGGTATGTATCTGAGATCAAAAATAAGATGAAGTTTGCGTACAGTAGATGACAGAGATATATCCTTTAGATCTTTTTGGTATATAAACACAAAATATAATCCATGATATGTTTAGTCTGGTGTTAATATTGCTGTGACATTACCTCAAGATGGCCTTTAGCTCCCATGAACAACTACTGAAAGAAGAGAGGCTGTAGAAACTACATTGTGGGAGCACAACAAATCCTACAAACAGACACATTTGACAATATCACCCAGTAATATTTTACAAAGTCAAGTTAAATGCATGATTTTTCCCCCCATTTATCTATGCAGGGGTCCAATAGGAAAACGTGTACCTTTTTTCACAATATTATTACTGGGATTTTTTGGCAATAAATCTGTAGTGATTTGACAGGCCGGCACTACTGCCACTCATCAGGACAAGACAAGGATCCCTGTGATTACATGTACTGGTTTAAAATACCACTTGGCAGATGTCATCAAAACTGACCTACAATGGGAGTCTTCAAGATAAGTCAAACAAACAAAAGATCATCGAACATACCATTGGCTAAGCTTTAGGGTAAATGGAAATTCAAAGAAATACACAGCGACACATTTCTCTGCAGGTGTTACGGAGGATGGAGGATTTACATTACAATTGCACAGATTGACAGATAGCCTTGTGTGTTAAATCCACCTTTTTTTCAACACCCCAAGACTTCAGTATACCCTGAGACTCACACTCTAGACTCCACTCTTCTAAATAAGAATCAATGCCTAGTCAAGACTGAAGCCTTGCCAATAAGACCAGGAATAAAGTCGGAGGTAAACAATGCCATGACTGCTCTTGGTCTCCAACAAACACTCTGAATCCTAATCCCTCTTCTCTAAAGCCCTCTCTTCTCTTACTTAATTCTATCCTACTCTTTTTTTTTTTTTTATTTGTGAGTGCTCCATCAGACCAAAGAGCAAATGTAATCTACTCACAGAGAGCAAAACAGTGACAATGTGACTAATCAAAGAAAAGAACAGCTGACTTGAAACTGTATTAACATATTACAGACACATTATAATCATTATTCCTACAGTGAAATTGAATCAGTCATTTCCATACACTGAAAGACTGAATGTGGTGTGATTGTATTAGCTGAAAGCTGTTTATTATTCTACTCTAACAAGCTTTCAATCCTTGGAGTTGCTATGCAAGAATATTGCACCTTGTCCTGATTATAAGGATTATAATGCAGCAATTTTAGAACGCCATTGTGATTAGAGGTTGACTGAAATGGGGCACGTGCCAATATTCATACTTTCGGAATACACTTGCTGATAGCTAGTTCCCAGAAAGTCCTAATGGGAAATTTGAACTTTTGCACATTTCTGCTTCTGCCAAGACTTAACTCTTGCCACGAAAACTTTCAAAATTAAACAGCATTTAACACCTAAACTATTTGATCTGCATTCATTAAACTAAACTATTTTACATCATGTCACCTTTGAAAAAGAAAAAGAGACAACTTTCCAAATACATACTTTATACACACTGACTAGAATGAAGCTAAAGTAAAACGGGCTGCAGTTCCAAGAGCCATGTATCACCTCCTATATAGCCCTATACTGTGAGCAACCCTGAATCTGTTGTCCATGGATCGGCTGGCCTTCATGTAGAACTTCAGTTCTGCATTTTCACCAATTTGTCAGTATGTCAACAAAACTATCTTAAATACAATAAATCAACTCATAGCCTAATTCCCATACCCATCCCATTGAGCATGCTTTTTTGTTCTTACTCCTGATCATCACAGGAAACATTGGTTTCGAGGGGGGAACATGCTGAACTGTTTTTACTCTGCACCACTCCACTCTTCTCTTAAAACCCTGACAAAACACAGTGTATCTGATATCCCTTTGTTGGTGTTGCTCCTGCATCATCATAAAGATGTTGGTCTAAGATAATAACTGTCTATTGTCCTGATAATAATCTTCTCGACTGGGTATACGTGTGCTTCCTCGCACCAAGCCTTTCTCGTCTATCTTTTGCTTCTCAGAAAAACACTTTCTGGGGGACTTAGGAACTCAGGTGCAATTGTGGCTCAAAGAGTTGGACATTTGTCTTGTAATCGGAAGGTTGCCGGTTCGAGCCCTGGCTCCGACAGACACTTTACCCGTTGCCTACTGGTGGTGGTCAGAGGGCCGGGTCCGGCAGCCTCAGTGCGCCCCAGGGCAGCTGTGGCTACAGTGTGTGAATGACTGAATGTAGTGTAAAGCACTCTGGGGTCCATAGGGACTAAGTAAAGTGCTATACAAATACAGGCCATTTACTTAGGAAGTACAGGAGGAAACATCATTGAAAGCAAAGTTTTTAACGATTTACTCGAGTTTTAGACAAAGTAATATGATAAATAGAGACACCGTATCAGGAAAGTTGTATTCTACTGGCATTCTTTCAGAAAAATGAATAAGATGATTATATGGAAAGCAGAGAATTAAATTCCCACTGGAAAGAAGCAAATATATTCAATTCATGTGTCTTGCAGCACCTCTCACTATAATTAACCACCAGCAACAAATTTTTCATGTCATTATTTTCTGTTCGCAATATATTCCTCCAGAATATCGAAGCCCAGTTGACACTTTGGATATTACTGAGTGGAACAGTGCAAAAGTTTGGCTTAAACATATCTTTTTGGAGGGAGAATGGCATATTGAACAGAATTAAGGTCAAGCTTTGTGTGTCACTGTTACTTGTTTGAGTAATGCTTCATCATTAACAGGGATCTGTGATCATCTAAGACCATAAAATGAATGTAACAGCAAAGCCTCGCCATTTGGCATCATGGCTAAGCTTGCGTTGTATGCGTCAAGTAGGACAGGACCCATCTGGACAGCGAGGTCAGTCATTTGCTTTCCCTGCTGTGTTTGTAGTAGCCCATTTTTTCCTCTCATTCACTTTCTCTCTCTGGGGGTGTCCAATGAAGTGGTCAGCAGTTGACAGGTGCTGCCGTGGCTGACAGGCCAAACACAGTGTGCAAGTGTATGTGCGTGTGTGCGTGTGTGTGTGTGTGTGTGTGTGTGCGCGTGTGTGGTGGGCACTGCTTTGGGGCCTGTCAGCCCTGTGCTGCAGAGCATGGCAGGAACAAAGCCACAGGGACGAGGAGTCAATGACATCTCTCTCTCTCTTTTGCTGTATGTCTCTCTGTCACCTGCTTTTACTTCAGTTGCCCTCTCCAAAATTTTGCCATGCAAGTATGGAAAGCAGAGAAATGCAATGTTTTTTCTCGTAACAGAGCAGACCAATAGGGTTTGAATTTTGTGGTGTAACCTTAAACAATGAGGAATTATGGTGTCATGGTGCAAGGACTGAGCAAATAACTTGGTGGGTGGGCCTGACACTCATGACGCAGGGGACCCTCGAGGGAGCGCTGATATGTGCAGAGAGCCGTAGTAGGACAGCACTTTCTGACTTTTTATTAGCAAAGCTAGCAACTGGTTGGAAAATGTCAGCTCTAGTTGCAGTTTTTACTTTAGCACACTAATTTGTGCTAATCAGCGTTCAGTTGGTTTTGTGGGCTTAAAAACTGGTGGAATGTTTTACTTTGACTTTAGCTTAATGAATTTGTAAACAGTCTCGGGCCAAAGACGAGTTCTGACCAAAATGCAACATGGAAAGAACTTATGCATATGTTTAAATATTCTAGACCTCACAAGAGCTACATGATTATTTTAAACGTCGTGTATGACTCCTCTTTAGCCAAAGTCACTAAGAAGCCTTCTCTGTAGCTTCAAAGAGGTTTTTGCAATCCACAGATCACAAAGAACCTTAAGACTCAATGTAGAGACTGTCCTAAAAAGCCCCTACACCCCACCTTCGTGGGTTGCAGTTTGCCACCCGACTCTAATAGTCAGCCATCGGGTCCATCTTTCTTTCCTGGACATCCTCCAACCAGCCTTCCTGCGGGTCGGTCAACTCCAGCTGGATGATTTGCTTTGACACCTTGACAACAGAGCTATGTCATGTCCGAGCGTGACGGTTATGATGACGTCCGGGAACCTCAGTAGCCTCTCTAGGTCAACAAGGACTTGTCTGTCACTTGCTGTGACAGACCAGCACCCTTGCCCTTCACCCTAAGTTTGAAAAGTTTGAAGAGATGAGGAGCTTCAGCCCCAACAAAGATGATTGTGCGCTTTGTCGAATGTTGCAGGTTGCTGTGGTATATTCCAGCACAGGTGATGGCTGCTGATGCCGTGGCATTGGTGGTGGTGATGTGGTCATAGCACTAACAATACCTGTTCTCTCTCCAAATCCTTGCAGAGCTGCTATGAATGTGCTCCTGCTGGCAGAGGTGACAAACAGGTAAGTCAGCCAGTCCAGAGCGGAACAGATTCCCTTCAAATTCCTGGTGAAGGAGGAAATTGCGACTGTCATGCAATACCAGTAATTATCAGTAGTTGTAAGGAATTGCTCAGATGTTTTGATAAATATATTTTTCTGGACTAAGAAAACATATCTGGTTGGATGTTCCAAACAGGTACGACTTCTATGAGAACGACATGGACAATATGTCTTTAAGCCAGGATGGGCTGCTGGACACATGTTAGATATTATTGTAAAAAACATCATTTATAGTTATTGAAATATTTGCTCATGCTTGGCCTGCAGCTACAGCCCCCTTTATAATACATAGCACAGCTTTTATGCCCGTCCAGATATTCATATGATGCAGGCTTCCATTTCCTCGTCACACTCCCAGCTGCACTTAAGATATTTTTTAGTTGGTAGTGGTGGATCCTCATCAGGCTTGACCAAGGGAGAGAGAGTGTGTGTGTGTATGTGTGTGTGTGTGTGCATGCACTGCAACTCACCATGTTGGTATCTAAATTAAATTGTCTTTATCTCCTCCAGAAAAAAAGGAAAGGGGAGGATGGGAAGCGCTGGGGAGTGGGGGTGAAAATTAATTTGTTAGATCAAAAAAATATTTAATTTTGCTGCACATCAAACAAACTTTGTCTTCAGACAGGGTGTACCGAGACAGGCCCGCCTTTTTCCTTCTTCTTCCTCTTCTTTTTCTTCATCTGCTTCCTCTTTTTTTCTTTAATTAAAAAAGCATCCTATTATTACAGCAGATGAAAAGGAAACATCTATTCAAACACTACAGTCGTACCGGACTACCACTAATCTTTTGGTAATTATTTTTTAATTGAATCTTTTGAACACAAAAGCCCCGAACAGATGCTTGCATTACCGTGGTCCCACATCATGCGCCACGCCATGTATACGAGATGATGCCTGCCTCGCCACAAGCGAACAGCAGGACAACATGGAAATGGAAGAGAGGGGAGTCGAGGAAGGCAGAGAGGAGAAAAGGAATTTGATGGAAGCCGGGGAGAGGATTGGGAGGAGGTCTGGAGAGATGGAAAGTTTTGTGTAGATGAACAGCTCAGCAGCTCTTTAAATGTCTGAACATGCACATGTGTTTGAATGCACACACATACACTCACACAGAGAAGAGAGCCTTTCTGCAGAAGCGTACACTTGGATAAAAACCGAGAGGTCAAGAAGCTTGAATTTTAACTGCGCCTTCTTGCCTCCGTCACTTTTCCTCGCAATCCTTCTTTTGCCTCAAGTCTGGACATCTCCGAACTTCAGCATCTAAAGAGCGCTGATTCTGAGCACATAATGATCGGTCTTAAGAGGATGGAAAAGGGGCGCTTTACTTAAAAAAGAAAAAGCCCCAAAAGATGAACCCAGTCTCAACTTTCCAGCTATTTCGCCTCCCGGAAAGGACCTTAAAAACACCTTATTACCACAGTGTTCCCCATTTCACTGACATTTGATACGGTTCTGAATTTGAGCGAGGGATCTCGGATGATGTGTGCAAAAGTTCTCACTATGAGATGCTTGAGAAGCGCTTAAAAGACATGTTGAGGGAGATGCAAAGAGGGGCTTAAGGAGCAGGCAAATAGGAGCGGCTCGGGGAAAGAGACATCTTTAGCTTGGCTTTATGCAACACTATATTGGCTCTTAATCATGTCGAGTACCCGTCAGAGCTCGCCAAAGCAGGTTCAATCACATTACTCCTTCATTTTATGTGTGTGTGAGTGGGAAGGAGTGTTTCCTCTGGCTTTTATGTGCCTGCGTGTGTGTCTGCATAACACAAAATGCCGGAGAATGTGAAGGTGTAAGCATGTACTTACACTGGCTTGGTGGAGTTATGATCACAGCATTTTGGGCCTCACCTTTAAATGATAAATACACTTGTGTATATATATATAAATATATATGACATGTAGATAAAAGATATGACATCAACATCCCCCTCTTATCTTAAAGATGTATTTTTTTTTTAGTAATAGGAGTAATAAAAGAAAAAGGTGTTCTTTATATATATTGTGAACTTAGACCAAGTATATATACAGTATTGCATATTCTGATTTTGATCAGTTAGAGTTACTCCTCATCATCATCAACGACAACTCTGACCTCAAAGGTTTAACTTTCAGCCCAGCTCCATGAATAAGTTTTGAAAAGCTTGAGAATTATGGGCCCCAGATGTGGGAGAGATAGCTCAAACGAAACGTGCACACATATGGACGATACGTGCGTCTCCATCAATTTTCTAAATCCTCAAAGCTGGCTAATGACAATGAAGTGTTGACGTGAAGACAGATAATGGCGATAGAAAGAGAAAGATGCTGTTTGGGATGTGGGATGGCAAGGTGGTGGTGGGGGTGGGGAGGGAATGTGCGATGGAGAGGACCGAATGAGAGATCAACAATGCCATAAATAACCTTGGGAGAAGTCACCTATCCTCCCGCAGGCGACAGCTCGTCAGGGAAATGAATGGGTTGTCACTGTCGTCTTTGTGCCCATAGCTGAGGGCACTGAAGCTGGCACCGCTGCACTTGCAGACACAAACACAAGTGGGGGGAAAAAAAGCTTTTCTTTCTTTCATTTTTTCCTTTTTTAACGTCTTT
>VUQR01024250.1:29944-40975 GCA_015108515.1 Hemichromis elongatus
CACACACATCCCCCCCCCCCCCCCCCCCCACACACAAACACACACACACAGTTTCACAAACACTCTTTGAAAGCATGCATCCACTTAAGCAAAATTGACACGCCAAAGCAAGGAGTATAGTCGATGGCGTGCACGAGAATGTAGGAGCTCACACACTCTCCAGCCCACTCGCTCAGCACTCGCGCTCCTCTCAGTGTCTCCGTCTGTCTTCCCCTCTCTATATATCTCCATTTGTCTCCCTGGACTCCAGGTGTGTTGCTTGGATTTCAACCCTGCAGCATTTTATTCTCAGCCGGCACAAGATTTACCCACAGTTCAACAGGCCCCGGCGCCGCATCATCGCGCACACACACGTAGACTGTGCGAGGGAAACCAGCGTGTGTGCGGCTTTTTGTGCTTCTCGGATGAAACAGATCAACAGCTCAGAGCTATACGCACATTGTTTATCAAATTACAAACACCTTCATTACTCGACTGTTTTTGCCAGGAGAGATTTGTCAAACATGTTGTGAAATTAGTGCAGATGCTGTCATTATTTGTTTATTTACCTGATTTGTTTTATTCATAATAACAATGCCGTCGTTTCTGATGGGGATGATACACTTTTCTAGTCTGCCTTCAGCTGTTCTTTACAGATCACAGCAATAAAGTAAAACCCCCAAATTTGACATTATTATTGAAGCTTCAAATCGAAGAAGAATGTTTGGGCCTATTTCTTCTTCACGTTTCCCTTTGAAGTCAACAACTGGAACTAGCTCCACCTTGAGTAGCTATAAAAGTACTACTTACATAGTGATGGGTTACTTTTGATAAAAGAAAAAGGCTCAATTTGCTTCTAAACTTCTCTTTCCCAGTTATGAATAATGAACTTTACTGATAATACTTTACACTGTTGTGCTTCCACTCAGTTTGTATTTTAGATTTCTTCTCATTTTGGATTTTACCCAGTGTGGTTTTCATAGTAACATCAACAACCTTGGTTGATATTTGTCTCCAGGACATTAGCACTGATTATTTTTAACATCCAGCAGGTCTCAATGAACCCATTAAGGTTTAGGGTTAAAATTTAGGTTTTTGCCAAATATTACTTAGAAACTGGAAGTTGTTATATTTCAAACATTCATTTTAGCCTCGCAGCTTTTCTTTTATCTGCTTTTCTGTTTGAGTATGTCATGTAGGCAAAAGTTTCATAAATAGAGGGTTGATGTTAGTTAATCCTGACCTCTGATCTGTGTTGCAACTCCAATGCTAGCCTAACCCTAACACTAACTTCAAAAGCAATCAGTATCTTTTATTTGTGCAGTTTAATAAAATGAAATTGTTTGCAGTAAAATCAATCATTTTCACTGCCATAAATATATTTAAAAAATAGTTTAAAAAAAAGCCTTCCCTTTGTCAGAAAATGAGGGTTAACGCCTTTTACACACACGATGTGTACGATTAATTTCAATATTTCATGCATTAAAATATGTTTAAAACTCTTTTTCACATATTCATACTTATTTTTAGCACAGAACAAATGCATAATTTCATTGCTTGATGTCGACTTAATTTCTTTCACAGTATATTTTTTGAAGGTGAAAAAAAGTCAATGCTTTCAGTGTGCATATACATTACACAACAAATTCACATCTGAAAAATGTTGAATTTTTGTTGTTTTTTGCCAAGCACTCAGTGTAATGGCCTTAGCATTAACAGGTATGATGGGTTAGCAGTCTAAACATGCACTTAAATAACAAAAAATCTGTTTGTGCACTTGATTGAAATATGATCCTCACTATACTGTATGGCTTGAGAAATCAACTCCAACAATACACATGCAACAGGGTCAGTCACAAAAATCTCTTACACGCAATCCATGGCATGAATTCCCACCTCTTACACACAGTCCTGCCCCGAGGCTGTCTTTGTAAATACCAACAGTACTTTTTTTAATGGCCAAAACCCAGTTTTTGCTGTCGCAACGCGTTAGCACATCTGGCACTTGATCATAATATTGTCCTTAGTAGTTGTCACAGAAAAAAGAGGAATGAGCAATTTTCCTTTAACGCTTTAAAATAGAAATTCGAATAATACTGATAAATCATGTTCTAACCTATAATATGTCATCGGACTGTTTTCTAATTGAATGCATATGTTATTGTTTGTTTTTGGTTGCAGTACACTCTGCTGTGGTATCTGTGCCCCTTGAAAGAAAAGCCCACACCTTTGCTTAATATTTTGAAGTCTGCTAAGCCCGAGTGTGTCTGCATTTATGAAGTTGTGTGTGCATTTCTGTGTGAAATAGTTGCTTTGTCAGTGAACAAGCTGACATGTCAAAAATACATCACTCCAGCACTATTCCACGTATTCACATCTGAAAAAAGTCACAGGCTCCTTTTATACGGGGAATGGCTTCACAATTCATTTCAATTTCCTGCAGGGCCCGAGTGACTTCAGAGAGCGAGTAATCTGACGAAGAACTCCATTTAGCCTCGCACTTACATCTTAACCCCAAAACCCGATATTTTACAAATATGACTCTATTGCATGCGAGGAGCGCTGCCTGTCGAGTTTATTTAATTTGAGAAAGGTCTGGGCGGAACATATTGCAGCCCCTCCCTCTCTGACATCAAACCCTTGCCTAAAGTGGCGCTCGGCACAAGAAACAGGACTACTTACATCACAAAATGGGCTCTAAATGCAAACAGGCATAACTAGGGACAGCCAAATCATACACTCCACCCCCCCTTCATTTTCTTTTCTTTTTTTTTTTTTACCCCCTTCATGTGGAAGAGAGTTCGGGGGCCTTTTTCTCTTCAAATTTCACACTGTGTTGTATTGTGCTTGGATAAAAATGAAGCGGAGAAATGAGGAGAAAGGGACGGAGTGAGAGAGAGGGGATGGAAGAGAAGAGAGAAAAATCAATAGTGAGGACATAGCTGGGGGGTTTCCATATTACATTTTGCATAGACGTCGGCTGTAATTTGCCTTTGATCTCAGTCCCAAGATGACTCACTGAAGCCATCTTCCACAGCCAATTGGGGGTGCGGGGAGTGAAGGGAGGGCGGTGGAGCGGCAGGGAGGGATAGAGGGAGTGGGTGGAGGGTTAAAGATGGAGAGAAAAGAAAGAGAAGGGTGGTGTGTGTGTGTGTGTGTGTGTGGGTAGGGGAAGGGGGAGGTAGTCGACCACAAGTCCTAGATGCCAGGCCAGGACTTCGTACATTCTGCTGAGATGTCTTTTTTGTTACAGATTGGATGTAATGCAGATGCTACTGGCTGCTCGCAGAGCCAGATGTAAGTCCAGTATGTCCAGTTCACCCAGACTGACGAAAGCACTGTGCCAGCCGGTGCTTTTTCTGTCAGGAAGTTGTGAAAGTTTTCAATTACAAGTAAATTAAAAGTCCTACAATCTATATTCTTGTCTCTTATTATAATTAAATGGTTTATTTCAACATTTTCACATCATTATTTATTCAGACTAATTCAGAAGATTAACCCAAGTTGCCAGGCCAGTCTTCATATACACTACTGGGCACACTGGCTCCACTGGTCTATGATTCGGGCTTTTCTTTCATGTTATTTTTTCTTTCTTACAAATTCTATTCATCTTTAGAATATTTATTTAACTAAAGTGCCAATTGTCACGCGTTTAGGTTTTTTGATTGCAAATAAAGTAAAAGTCTAACATAACTATATGTCCCTCATAACAAATAATTTACGTCAAGTTGCTTTAAATTATGAACATCAAGATTTAAAAAAAAAAATCATACAAAATGGCCCCATTTCACATCATTATTTATTTAGAACTAATGAATCATTATAATTAATAGATTAACATATGAGTGACACTTTAATATAGCGGGTTTAAGTCTATGGAGCCAATTTGAACTCGTTTCCATTCTGTTTGATCAGCTCATAAAATGTGATGCAGTGTAAAATCAACAGTCATCGCAGGCTGTCGCGGCAAAGGAAAGGAAACATATACATGGATTCAGTGTTCATGCTGATAAAAGCAGTCATACCACAGCGTAAACCTACGCCTGCTGTCTTCTGCTAAAGTAAAAGTGCAAATGTTTTTTTGTTTTTAGCATAATAGAAATCCAAGACTTTTGAGTTAAATTCTAATTAAAGTAATTCTAATGTTTCATGCTTTTGTATGAATATTATTGTGCTGCTAACAAAGTCTTAGGTTCCCTTGTAAGAACAATCTAATTCCCAAATGAAATATCAGATATTAAATTCCAATTGAACCCTTAAATTCAGATGAATGTAAACTAGCAGAAACCAAAGCTGCTCAAGTCAAATGCCTTGATGTGGAAACACTATAAAACAGTTTCAGATCATCTGGCTGCAGCCAAGCAACTTCTTCAGTCTGAAGATGAACCAAATCAGCTTTGTGGGATACTCAAGAACAGTTTCCTCAAACTTTATGTGCTTTAAATGTATTGAATGTAAGCAGTATGCTGACTACAAGGAATAAACGCACATCGAAACAATGTATTCTGAAACTCTCGCAGTGAGCAACAGACGATTTAAAATCAGTCTGGGCGGTGGAATGCTATGAAATAATGAATGAAGACATAAAAGTAATTAATAGATAGAGCTGTCTCTGAGAGAAAGGAGAGGAGGATTCGTCATCTCTTCTCTACACAATGCCATTGTTCCTTGCGACATTCACCAGCCGCTGCGTTATTAATGATCCTGCTTTGCAGAACATACATTTTTCTCTTTCCATTCTTGGTCGGAAACTTTTTTGGTGCTTTTTGTCCTTCGTCCTTCATCTCCTATCCCCCGCCACCGTTGCCACCGCTGTCACCAGCCCTACCATCCTCTCTTTCCACTTAAAATTGTTCATGTATTGTGTCACTACCCTGTGTATTCTCTCTAGAGAGGTGGGTACGCCCAGGAGTACTGTATTTTGAAGAACCGGGAAAAAGCGTTGGTGTTTTGTCAGGATGTTCGGGTGTAACATTGTTTCAGTGTGACATTGTGACTAAAAGGATGCTTCCACGCATATCTGACATTGATGAAGTTGCTGGTGGGATGCCAGGAGCCATTAAAATGTAGCTGAATTTTAGTTTGTTTCACAGATACAGTCTAAGCAAAACAACACAAAGTAGCTGATTGAAAATCATCCGTTGAGAGTTTTTTGGCCTTTAACAATAATCGCTATGCTCTACAGATAAAGTGAGTAGGCTTTCCACCCTATCCATCAGAAAAGAATTCCTAACCCTAAAACCACATTTTGAGCCTTTAAATTCATGAGGACTGGCATGTGGTCCCCACAGGTGACTGTTGGCCCCTTCAACTAGTTTTGGGACATCACAAAGTTGCTTAAACAAGTACAAACACACGCACACACACATGCACACACACATTCTTCCCCTATTATTCCCTAAGAGTTAAACCAGTTGTCCTCAGTATGATCATGTAAATTATATAATCTGTTCCTTCTGTCTCTTCATGCAACCCCAGAATGACTCCATGAAATCCTTTGTGTCAGGCAGGTTCATCTTCACAGCCAGTCAAACACCATCAGGTCATGTAAGCCTTTATAGTTACAAATGCAGGAAATTTATATTACTTGCTGTGAGTAACTATAACCAATGCTGTTTTAGCTGCTGTTTTTTTTCTCTTATTTTTCCACTCTTTAAAGTTAACAAAGTGCATGCAATGTTAAATTGGCAACTCATGATGCTCCAGTAAGTTTCCACCTATCCTGCATTTCTGTCATAATTTGGCCCTTACTTGTCAAACATACTGGAGTGTGTTTTTGTTCTCATGCTAGCACCCAGTTTCTTGGTGTGGGTAGCAGAATTTGATATTATTTGAGGCTTATTCCTAATCGCCCAGACGGTAAATATTGCACATTTCTTCTGCGGTGGGCTAATGGGCATGTAACTTTATAGGCAAACATGTGAAGTGGTATTCCTCCAGTGACTGGGAGTTTAGAGGTAGTGCCAGGCACTCCCTGAAGATGAAAGATTTGTCAGATGGCACCGTCTAGCTCAGCTCACACACTTATGAGAAACAGACCTTCAGGAGAGGCTAAGTGTCCAATCTCCTGTGAGTAAGAACAGCAAAAGAGCACAATCATCGGTAAATGGACTATTTCAAAACCAGAAGCATGGCTCCCCGTGTGTTTTGGCATCGTCCCCTGTTGAAATGTACACCTTCACCATCCTTCGCCAGTAGTGCACTGCGGATTATTGCTATTATTACACTTCATAAATCACCTCGTTTCACAAGATTGATGATTTTCCAGTCCACGCTTAACACGTTGTGGTGGATCTTTTTCAAAAAATTTGATTTTTTTTTTTTTTATCCTGAAGATTCAGGTCCATTTGGCTGTCGATCTTCTGCGCTATGGCTGAATTAGCATGCAGCCTCAATAATCTACCCCCTCGTCTCTCATGGCTCAGTCCACAATCCCTAATGATGAAATGAATTACACCGTCTATTGTCAGAGTGCTTTAATCATATTAGCTTCTGCTAAAATGACAGAGCATTGTTCGGGGCCCCAGACAAAAGAAGACACATCTAAGGTACAATGGACTTCGGATCTCTCTCAGTGAATTACATTAATTCTAAATAACGTCACGTTAAGCTGCCTGTCCAATAGAGGGAGTGAAAGAGGTTTGACTGGGATGGCATTTGTACCTTCATCACTGCTCCTAATGAGACACTAGCCTATAATACTGACAGATGTTCACTGACATGGAATGATTTTTTTCCCACTCAGAAATTGGTTTATTATATCAATACATCGTTTTAGACTTATTTTTATAATTGGGACTTTATTTGTGTTTTTTAAGTAAATTTTATGAATAAAATACTTTAAAAAATCTTGTAAAAGTATAAGAAAAGTTTAAAGACACAGATGTTCACACTCACACCATATGTCCAAAAGTTTCTGAAAACTGTTTTCTACATATGTTGCTTTATGATTCGGCAGACTAACCCAGTGTGCATACATTTATAAGGGCTACCCACACTGCAAGAGACTAATCCAGGCAGACACCAAAATGACATCTTAAGATGAAGTGAAATAAGCAGGTCTGGACTAAAACTTATCTCAGCTCTAAGGAGAGAGGAGGAAAGAATTACAAATGAGACTAAAAAATACCTTTGATTGATAACAGGATGATAAATACGTTAAATAGCCACAGTCACTATTTGTAGCTACAAAGCATTGGGTGATGAGTAAATCAATGCATGTGTGGTTGCATCTTTTAAAAGAGACACATTCTGAGAGTTATTCAAGCAATGATCCAGATATCCAGCGTTTATTAGATACAAAATGTGATCTCTGTAGACTGTGTTTAAAAGTAGATTCCAAGTCTAAACAGTAAAATTAATGCAATCATGTTACGCAGAAAAAGTCAGAAAAAGTGTCAAGTTATTAAGATAACTGTCAGAGTATGGGTGGAATCTCCCCGTGTCATGCTGACAAAGACGCACACACTGAAAGCAAACGCAGACTTGCGTGCAGGCAGGCTGATGCTTCTGCTGCGGGAGAATTGCTAAACAACTGACCGAGCGCTTAATTCAATCATTTCTACCGGGTACTAGCCCACCCCTGTCGCTGTTCATTGATGAAGGCTCTTTAAGGAGAGCAATATTTAGCATATCTGGCTAAATGGTCCTAACAAGCCCCAGCTTGCACCGTGTTAAAAATTAATAAATAATAAAAGAAGGAGAAAGTGTGAGGTTGCCAGGGAAATAATTTGCCTCTCTTGAACTGATGATGGCATGCACTTTATGCAAATTGGTGTCTTGGGACAACAAAATCCCTCTTAATACATATGCAGATTTCATAAAAGAGAGAGAGAGAGAGAGACCTGAGTAAGGAGGGAGGAGATGAGAGAGAGCGTCTGGAGGTAGGAAAGGAAGATGATAAATAAGTCAGCATTAAAGTGAAAGGATGTATGTGAATTTCATGTTCATAAAATCAATGGAAAGCTCTAATTCTTTTGATAGTAAGATGAAAAGATTTGTGTGTGTATGAGAGACGGTATGTTTGCAGCTCACATCAAGTATGTAATGCTGCAGGCAGTGAGAATGTGTGTGAAAATCACCAGTAACTGCAGTAAATCTCAATAACGAAACACTCTTTGTTCCTATAACTTACAACTAAACTTGCCTAATCTTTGTATTTTAATTGAAAGTTGTGCTATATTTTTATGCACTGCACAACATTTTTGTAATTAGTTGCCACTTCATGTTATATTTCTATCGTTAAAAGATCATTTGGCTTACATTGGCGTTACAGATAATTATGTTATTGCATATTTTTAAACACCTGGACTTTCCATGACTACTTATGTAGGGCTTCCTTAAAAATGTGTATTTGCATTTTGGTAAACTCTGGTCATAATCTGTATATAAAAAATTAATGTGACATCATCTATTTATTTCTGGACTTTCTGAAGCATTGATATCATTTTTTTTTAATGTAATAATGTAATACACAAGTAAAATAATGATAATATTTGGTGTGACAGTGTTGGTCTGTACCACACAAGCCATAATTTAACAGCTAATTGGATAAAAAATACTGTGGACAGGTCAGTTACTCAAATTAGCAGAAGCTAAGGCAGGTAGGAAGCTATCCACTACAGTTAACTTGGTGGCCACACTGGTCAAACAAAGCAACCATATCCCTAAAAGTTTCTACACCATGCTGAGGAAGTCTCACAGTAGGGCTTATGCTATTTTTGTTTTTAGCTAGTCCTAAACTTCTCTTACTTTCTTCTTCCAAGTCTGAATCATTAGACTAAGCACCTTTTACCAACCTGGTGAATGCTGCCTTTTCATGAAAAGCTGCGCATTTGTGCTATCCGATCAGCAGCATCATTGCATCCCTTCAAACTGTGTAAAGCAGCACAATAGACTTAATTTGTGGGCAAAACTCACTGACAAAAGTCTCATGCAAGAGAAAAAAAGAAGTCCCAGCTTGTCAGGAATCAGGAGACAAAAAGATACCAAGTTTAGTGGTCAGTAATTAGAAACTATTAATAATACAGCTGTCAGCCACTTGTCATTACAGCGGCGCTGCAGTTTGACAGAAAAAAAGCAAACACAGAAACATTTTTCTAAAGAAAAGCGGTCATTGACTAAGACGACATATGTCAAGAGAATATTACTGAGGATGATCTACCAACGTAAAAATGATTTTTATAAACTGTATCATCAACATGGCATCATAAAAAAGAACAATTATGCCTCTTATTATTTATTGTCTATTTTTTTTTGCTTTTAGCATCCAGCTTTATATGTTTTTTATATTCTTGTCTCTATATAAATGTAATGAGATTCAGCATCCCTAATATAGTCATCTTGCACACACAGCTCTGCACCCCATCCATCTGCTGTATAAACTTTTGTAAGGGGCAGCCAATAAGAAGAGAAAACGGAGGAAGGTAAAATAATTGGTTTCAGAGGATGAACAGAGTAGCTGCACAAAGGCCTTTTTAGTCACGCAAATCCAGGTGAGATGAGCACAACATCTCTAAAAGTTAGCTTAAATTAAAGTGGCAAGGATACTCCTCAACACCACTTAAAAGTACTCAAAATATTTCTTTCTGTATTGTCACTATGCAACACCCAATAAGGCATTACTCAATGACAACCATAGTTTAACATATATATATATTAAATTTAGGCACGAAAACTTTCCTCTGTAATGTAAAAGAAAAACTTTGTTAATATTAATATGATGCTATGTTTCTGAGGTGGATGTTAAATGTGTCTGATTGCAACAACCAAATAAAATGACAATTAAATAAAACACAAGATGCGATTACACGATCTCACTGTAAACTAAAATTTCAGTGAAATTTAAACATTTAATGAACAAAATGTTGTTTTTTGTTAATGTGAAACTAAACGAAACAAACGTTTGAAAATCTGACTTTACATTTAAGTTAGTTTACCTTTAAATATTGGTCCAAAAGTGGAAACTTTTTACGAGCTTTGATTGGTCAGACCGACCATAGACATCTGGTGCTTGGTATACATTATACGTTATTTGACTACTAGCTAGTTATCCAAAACTTATGAAAGAGAATTAGGACAAAATTAAGAAATGAACAATATTTTCAACCATTTTAAGAATAAAGTCAAATTTATGAGAAAAAAATTAAAATGTGGAGATTGGTCACAGTTTGTGAAATCATACTCTAGAACTTGTTATTGTAACAAGGAAGGAAAGGATTTCCGGTTTAGCACATAAACACGGTGTGGTGATGAGTTTAAGGATGTTGAAAGGATGGTACAGACGGCTTCGTCTTTCAGACAGAAAATCACACAAACTGGGAAATGTTTGTACAACATGAAATAGCTGGAAGTGGACAGATGCAAGGTTATCAACGGTTACACCCTCGTGCAATAAAGAGGATGTTGTATCACAAGACGGCTTCACAATTGTTTCACTAACTCATCCACACAAGGCATTTTGTAGAGTGTATATCAACCGTGGCAGTTTGGGTCAAAACTACAACGGTAAGCTCTGATTTCGACTTTATTCTCGAAATAGATTTTCAACTTTAATCTCAAAGGTTTGACTTTATTCTCTTGATTAACAATGATATTTATTCTTAACTAATACTCCATTGCAATAACTATTAGATGAGTGGTTAGATTAAAAATGTTCAGTTTAATGTTTCACCTGGTTTGAAATTCTCACTAAACGATGTTTAATAATTCTAATCGGTTTTTGAAAGCCAAGTACAGTCAAAAAGTTACAGTATGCATGGATGCAAAGACACACTGTACATCCATAAATACTAATACTTGCTCTATTTCCTCCCCCTCCCTCCAATCCCTCCTCCCACTCCCCACCACACCCTGCTCTCGCTCTCTGAGGAAGTTTTGAATCCTGTCATTCCAGCACTTCTTTCATGTGTGCCTCGACTGCGGGCCTCTCCTCCTTTTGTATTGTTTTATTATTTATGCATGGGGAGAGATGGTGGTTGGTTGGGCGAGGGTGTGTGTGTGTGTGTGTGTGTGTGGGGGGGGGGGCTGGGGTGGGGGGCCCCCCCCCCCGCG
>VUQR01024255.1:5457-20175 GCA_015108515.1 Hemichromis elongatus
AAAGTATCAACATGAAGTCTTGCCCAGTGGAAAAATTATCCTTCTTGGGGTCAGAGGTCATGCAAAGCCAGGCGAAGCTTAGGTCATAGTATAGTTACCATGGTGAGACATATGTCTAACAGCCTAGACCACTCATGGAGCCAATACGGTCCATCTTCATCCCAAAGCATCCTCTCCCTCCCACCATCGACTTGCGGCTCCACCTCCTCATCTTGGTCTGTCGCCGCAGGAAGTCAAGAAAGAACTGAGGGACTGCCTCCTTTCTGCTGATCACTCGCTTCACAAGGGCGTGGCTCACAGGCCGTACTGCAGAGGGAGTTATTGAGGCCGTGGTGGGCTTTCCGGCTGAGCCCTCTGTGATGTCATCAAATGTGGGAGTAGCCAAGATGAGAGTTGAAAGACGAGAGCCAAACAGAGAGTGTAAGACCTGAAATACAGTCAGTAATCATCTGTGTAATTCACTGCCTTTTCTACCGAGTGAATGTTGATAACTGTACCCCAAGTACACGGAGTACTCAAAGTAATCAGATTACTCAAATTACACACTTGTCCCACATAACAGAAAGCAGTATCATATATTTGTTACAACTCTATATTAATCCGTTTTACACTATGGTATACATACTTTAAACAATCTAACCGTTCCTCTGGTGCTAGAAAAATTATTTCCTTTTTTTTAGTAACTTACCTGCTTAGCTAGTATTGAGGCTTGCATTTTTAGGGGCATAGCCTCTTTATACCAACAAGTGAATTATCTTTGTGGTGTTGTAGCCTTTTGGAGCATTCTTAATGAAGTTATCTGACCAACAGGGCCACTTAGAACCAACTGCTGGGCTTGTAACAATGAGTCCATTAAACTTTGTACAATTTTTTGAGTCTTTTCTTTTTAAAATTAAGTCTTTAAAACATCTAACAGATGATATTTTTTTACAGTGTCACATTAACCTTCCTATTATGTGTCACTGATCTGTGAAGCATTACTTCCACATTACTTTCACATATAATCTGACATCCTCTCTGACTATGATAATCAAACAGACAAGCAAAAAACACAAGTTTAAACATTTTTTTCTCACCTTGTCAGTAAAATCTGCTTTAGTGTATCTCTTTAATAAGGCTAAAATAATTCCTAAATAAAGCAGTACCTATAGATGAAGAGGAATCAGCTGATGGTGGATGAAGATGATGAGGACCAAGATAATGATTAAGATAAAGGGTGTAAAACTAGAATAAAGGCAATGATAAAAGGAAGATCTCCACTGACCTGTTTGTTGTCCTGTTGAGATGACGGTTTCAACTCCGCAGCAACAGCGAGGAAGAGGAGGAATATGAGGGAAATGAAAGGAGATGAAGCAGCAGCCATCTGTGTTTGTACAAGAAAGATTTTGTTAAAAACAAATGCACCATCATCACCATTTCTAACTTAGTATACCTAAGTCAATATTAAGGTGAAATTACCTGATCAGGAGATAAAAATTGATTGGGTCAAATTTTGTTAAATTAAATTAAAATAAATTAAATTGTCTGTATTTTATGTTATGAATTAGACTATGGTCTTAAGTGCTATACTTAAAAAAATAAAATGCTTTGATCACAATTATTCTAAAAAAAAAGAGAGAGAGAGAGAGAGAGAATACTACTGTTATGCCTTTTGTGTGTCTTAGATTATAGATGTAGATTGAAGACTACCGATCTGAAGGCGTTTAGATTTTTATTATTAAATTCAATACAATTACAGTTTTAACATGTTCAAGTTAAAAAATAATGTTTAGACTGTTTAGACTTAAAATAAATTTGGATTTTTATTATTTTATTATTAGATATGAATAAATCTTGACTTGGTTTTGCGTTTCATTAAACTGGATTGTTTGTAAATTTTGATTTTCTTTAATTTGATGATTTTTTTTTCTTAATTCCATGAGTTCAAATTTACCCTATTAATAATAATAATGTATTAGTAAATTTGATGAACAGGATAATAAAGAAGCAGAACTTACTGATAGACAGTTTCTCAAAAATATTCCAACAAAAATCAAAAGTCAATTATTAGATTTTGCTGGTCGTCCAGTGTCTTTCTCCAATCACAGTAATTGATTACGAGTCTCAGAAAAAGTTGTAAAACTTCTTTGTTTTTCTTTTTTTTAAAAAATCTATTCCTGATGTCTGTCCTGTCTCATTTCAGAACCGGTCAGTATCTGTGTGCCGGCGGCGTACTGACACTTTTATACGACTCGGCGCTATGATGTCACACATTCTTACTGCTGTTACCCCAGACAACGAGTTCACACACTCTCAGAGACAAATACACCGATGATAGTGGACAGAATGCATGTTGTACAAAAAAGGGACTGAAAAAAACAAAACAACCAAACAAATAAATCTGATAAAAACACTCAATCGACAAATAAAAGTTTAATCATGATGTCCTGGAGGAAGTTAAAAGTTTGTTTCTTTGGTTTGAAATAGTTTCATTTGGTGTTTTAATAGCATCCTGGAGTCCTTGTGGTGTTTCAAAGACCATAGGAGTGTGCACAAGTTTTACGAGGGTCTCAGTTTGTCCTTGTTGGAAGGCTCCTGGGTGTTTCCTAGGTCAGTTTGAGATGTCTTTACAACATTCAATGACTGAAATAGTTGTGAGCTTCCAGATATCATCTAGTCACCTGTGATAGGACTATAAATGTCTTGCCTTTGAAAGCTTTCCAGCAGGCCTAGATGTAGTGTGACAAACCCTCAAACCACCCACAAACATCTAGATGTTCTTTTAGAAGGCAATTTCCATGAGTAATTAAGAAAGCACCAAATGGAATGGAATAGGTTCATGTGGTGCTTGAAATGTTTCATGGTTCTTGAGAATATTCCAGGACTCAGCAAATAGGTTCAAGTGGTATTTGAATATGTTCTAAAAGTCATGACAGAAGACAGAATGGTCCATGATGTGGTTTAGCAGTCCTTCATCATGTTGGAAGGAGTTCCTATTGCATTGCATTTTTGAGTGGCTTCCTACGTCCCTCGTCTGTAATTCCAAGTTTCTATTATAGTCATTGGGAATGCTCCAGGAGCACTTTCAGAGATTCTGCAAACAAATGTTGTTAAAGAAGCTATTGCAGTAGGACTAATTAATATTTTGTGAATTAACAAATTTTATAATTGGAATTTTATAATCAACGGACAGTCTGGACAATGAGATACCAGAACTTTATTTTTGCGAGCACATTTAATTCTTACAATTTAAGCCCAAACAGTTGGGCTGAAACATTTCTGAGGAAGGAGATTCTGAAGAGCTCTCAGGGGGAAAATGATTCTGGATCCCTGCAGGGGGGGTTAGGTATCCTTTGTAGGCCACTTCCATTAATTGTGTGAAATGAAATGTTTCATTGGTTCAAAGTTTCCAGGAAAAAGTTTAGACTGTGGTTTGAAGACGTTCTAGGAGGCCATGAGAAGGTTTTACAAACCCTTAAAAGTTCTAGACTTTCTTGAGAACTAAAAGTCAGTAAAGATGTTCATGCAAATCAAAATGTTTTCCAGAAGTCAGCAACTTGTGGAGCATTTTAAAGTACATGGAGATTCTCAAGCAGTTAAGAATAAAGAATAGATCAGATCAGATAGGTCAGATAGACCTTGACCATGGTCCTCAGGGTGTTTAAATAATTGATTTGACTTCCAGGATTCTTCCAGGTAAAATGAATGACTCAATCAGTGAGATACTTAAAAGCTTCCAGGAGAACTTGAAGATAATCCTGGAGTCCCAGATGAAGTTCCAGATATCATTGATTGAAATAAGCTTGATCTTCACTTCTCAGGCAATCAGGAAATGGTATTATAACCGTACCCAAAGGACAGGATAACTTTGCCTTTCTCTCCGTCTCCTTGTGACCCCTGACCCCAGTCGTCCCGTCAGCTTGTAAAGCATCACTGTGGAGACTGAGTCGTGGTTTGCAACTATTTCCTATGGAAGGGGTGGGGCCAGAGAGGTTCACATGCTACGAAGGATAGGTGTATGTGTGTGTGTGTGTTTAATGACCCCCTGTTGTCTTTGTCCTCATCAGACAAAATCCCGCCCTCCATTCAGCCTCACACGTCATCAACCACACATAAAACACAAGCGCACACAAGGGCAGGATAACAGATCATCAATCACCTGATTAGAGCGGAAGATGTGTTATTGTGTGTGTTTGTGTGTGTGTGTCGGCATGATAAGCAAGAAGCAACAGGGCCATTACTTCCAAACGAGGCCAATCACAGGTCAGAGAGCTGCTTGTTCTTAATACAATAGCTCAATATTTACCATTGTGTCACTTTCAGCATGACCAGTGCTGTAGAGCCGAGACGCTGCACTGTAACACACACAGCTGCACTTTTGTTGTTCTTGCACAGCAATTGTAAAATAACAAGTAATTATTTTGACATTAGTTTTAATCGTTTTCAGAGTAAACTTCGACACGGCTGCTGCTCATATCCAGGCAACAGGCTGCCTTCAGCCCAGACTCCTCCACCAATCAGCATTGACGTCACACCAGCGTGTGTGTGTGTGGACATGAATAGCGGACTCCAGTTGAGTGTGAGAAATCTGCCCTTCGTCCACAAGACTAAAAACATGAATGTTTCGCCTCCTCTGTGTCTCACCACATTATTTAAAGCTTATTTTGATATTAAAGATATTTACTGCTAAAAACTGTGTTTAAAAACCTTCCAGAATAACCAGAAGCTATCAGCAGACCTAAGGGACCTGATCATGGGCCAAAATACAATGACGCTTAGAAAGGGAGGAAGAGGAAATGCAGATGGAGAGAGGTATGCTAATGGAGGCCACAGAGCCTGGAAAGCTGTGGGCAGAGCTGGGTTCAGTTTGTTACAAACTAAACACTAAAGAAGAAAATCAAACCACTAAACCCTAAACTCGAATATTTACTTAAATATAAAAGCTTTTTTTAAATTAAAGAAAATATACCTTCTGCCCCTTCAGCAGGAAGTGGTGTTGCAGTGCAATCATCCCGTCTTTGTGTTTAATTGCTTCAAACTCTGGCAACCATCTTTTGTCAGGCAACTCCCAGAGATCATGGCAGGTAAGAAACGGTAAGAGAAACAAAGTTCAGTCACAATCACAAAGCAAAAAGAAATGAATTGGTATAAATACATGAGTAAACTAAATGTGCGCACTTACAAATAAAACAAATGTATCTAAACCAAACTTACTGCAAACTAAAGTGTGTTATTTTAAATGAAGAAATAAAGAAAACATAAGAGTTACTTAGACTTTTAGAGTGTGGTGGTGGCGTTGGCCATCACATTTATACAGGAAGTCAGACACGAAAGCACACTAGCTGCCTCTAAATAAACAGTAATCCACGCACACGCATATACAAGCTGCTTTGAATCAGTCTGTTATTCAATGGGAAATGTATAACTGTAGCTTATCTGATGGTTTTAAATCCTTCCTGACATGTTCTCATAGTTAAAAACAGTTGTTACTCCTCTTACACTGGTCAGAGACTTCCCCTCATTTGCATTTTCTCTGACTGGCAGCAGAGAGCTGAGAGAGAAGCTGCAGCCCTGCACATCCACTTCTCCTTCAGATGTATTGTTTATAACTCTTATGTACTTTCATAGTTTACCTGCACTGAATGTGCAGCCTAAAATAAAGCTCCTTATCTAACATTAAATATTTTCTGTAGAGATGGAGAGATTATACAAGCTGAGATATTCACTGAATATTTTAGTTGATTATTTGTCTTTCTGACTATTTTGACAGACACATGAGGATTTAAAATGTCATGTGATTCAGGTGTGTTGACCCAGGGTGAGATCTAAAACCTGCAGGACACTGGCCCTTGAGGACTGGGATTGGGGACCCCTGGTCTATTAGATACAGACGACTGAGAAGCACTTTTGTTTTAAATCTACTTTGAATTTGAAGTGCAGTAAAATCATAAGTGAAACACAATGGAACTTTACTCGATTACGCAAACATTGCGCAGGAGTTTCACTTATAAATAACTGGACATGGATGACAAAACTATATATAGTACACTAGATTTCTAAGTAGGCAGCTTATTCTCTCACATTATAGGCTCAACTTGAAAGTTAGATGTGAAACAAAAGCAATCTTAATTAGAATCCCAACATCAGTCTGTGTTGTCAGGAGGAAACAATTACCTCTACAGCATTATCACATTGACCTGACTGGTCAATCTGACCTTGCAGGACAGGTCAAATGACACATATACACATGTAGTACTTTATCAATACCACATCTATAAGATTCATAGATGTCAAGTTAAAGCATTTTTGTACTTTGACATCAAGTGAACTTTGAAGACCTTGGTGGATGAAAGCAATATTTTTCAATTGTCAACATGATCCTACAGACAGAAAAACAAACCTCTTACAGAGGAAATAAATGCACACATGTTGATTCCTAAACTGAGTGCAGTTCCTTTAGGATCCATTTGTCAGATCGTCCACCTCTGCTTCATTAAAAATCCATTACCAACTGCTCCAGTCGCCAGGCTAGCTTTTTACTGATGCATTTCAGATAATATCAGCATTTTTAGCCACCCAATAATTAAATAGACATGACAATGGACTGAGGTAGAAAACTCCAGATTCCCCAAAGAAGCCAGACAAGCAGGACATATGAACCCAGAACCTTTGTTCAACCAAAAATTTCTGTATGAATGGTCCATTTGTCAGATCATCGTTTAGTTTAAGAACCACCATTTAATTTGTAAGAATTACATAAACACATTTAAAGCACACCTGATGATTTTAAGGGGCTGCTGAGAAGCTAAAGTAAAACTTTTCCTTATATGAAAAAGATGTTTGTTAATCAGTACATCTGTACATCCACGATTTACTGCAGAGATCACCTCTTTAATGATTTTGAATGTGAAAGGCTATAAGTAACTTTAATAAATTAGACTCAGACATTTTCCCTTTTCACTCTTTAATGTTTGTCTTTTATATAGAAAACATTGTTAATGGAATTACATCTAGAAAGGCAGTAAACCCCACCATGACCTCTAACCCCTCACCCCAGTGGGAGGAGTCAGAGTCTTCTGGGGTCACCAGGTGTCAGTCAGTTGCCACAGCGACAGGAAGGCAGCATGGTGCTTTAGTTGATCTTTGGGTGGCGGAAGTCTTTGCCAGCAAACTTGGCCTTGTCTCCAAGCTCCTCCTCAATCCTGAAAGTCAGAGGTCAGGTTAGCTGTGCTTTCACTTTTTTCGAAATCTAATAGCCTGATAATGGCAACGTAAAAGCATAAAGATTTTACCTCATCAGCTGGTTGTATTTGGCCAGACGCTCTGACCTGCAGGGGGCACCGGTCTTAATCTGAAAGAAATGGTAGAATGAGGTTAACACAGAAATTGTGGTTCTTGTTCCCTTAATGATCCTTTTCCCTACCCAGATGCCCCTCTCGTAGTCCCATCTACGATTTATTCAGAGTACTTTTAATGAGAAATGTGGCCCAGAGGGTTCAATAGCGGTTGCACTTCTTTTAAAGTAACCTACTTATCTAAAAAGGAACGAGTCACATGATGTACTTTGGCTGGTCTAAGGAGCTGTAAAGAAAAAGGCATCTGGACTTCTTTAGGTTGCTTTTCTAAAGAAGTCCAGACGCCTTTTTCTTTACAGCTCCTCAGACTACGTTGACCTGAATGACGGAGAACCTTCAAACATACTTTGGCTGATACAAGTCTAGTATTAGATTTAAAGCTTTAAATATAGGAAGTGGTAGGTAGATTTCATCTGCCTGTGACTGACCAGATATTTAAAAAATGAGCCCAGAAAACTGGGTTGCACAACTGGCCTAAATGAAAACCTACAGTCATGTTCATCCTTGATTATCAAGGCATTTTGCATCACATTGCCTGCACAAAGCAGTTAAGATTTTCGGGTTGATTGGACCCCAAGTTTTGTTTTTTTGCTTCAAAATGATCTTAAATCTGTCATTTAAGCTCTACAAGTACATGGTCTTGAAACTTTGTTTTAGTTGTAGTCTAGTTACCGACCAGCCATGCCGAGTAGTCTGGTTACTCGTTCCTTTCCTCAGTTTACCTATGTGGAAACTCCATGCACAGGGGAGGTTTTCAAACATCTTTGTGGGCAAGAACGTTTATTATCTGAGTTTTGTTAAAGAAACTTTCAGTCATTGAATGATTCTTTGAGGACAGATTAATCTCACGAGACTGTCCGATGAGGTTTTTATACCTGTCCAGTGCAGAGTCCAACCACCAGGTCAGAGATGAAGGTATCTTCAGTCTCTCCAGAGCGATGGCTAACCATCACACCCCAGCCGCTGCTCTGAGCCAGCTTACACCTGACACGTAGATAAAGTTAATTAACTTTAAGCCAAAGTGTTAATGTGAACTAAAACAACTCAGACTGGTGTCTTACGCCTGGATGGACTCTGTGACGGAGCCAATCTGGTTGACTTTAAGCAGCAGACAGTTGCAGGCCTTCTTGTCCACTGCCTGCTGGATCCTCTTTGGGTTGGTGACAGTCAGGTCATCACCTACAATCTGATTAGAGCAGACAAACCGGTGAGTTACTATAATGATGCTACATTCCCGTTACTGAATGTTTTCCTGGAGTTCTTCTGGGAAGAACCAGTTTGTTTGGTTCCTCATTCCAGAAAGGTTAGGCAACACATGGTGGAAAAAAATCCAAATTAAAAGAAAAAAATAAATAAATCCCATGGCAGTTAAGTTGTGTCACATGACTGGATACCTGTGTTCACCTCACCTGGATATCTACAGAAGAAGTGAATTTAGCCCAGTTCTCCCAGTCATCCTGGTCAAATGGGTCCTCAATGGACTGGACTGGAGACAGAGAGAGACACTGAAGAGAAAGTTTCCACAGTAGAAATGCCACAGTCACCCCAACAAGCTGGATGATGCCACTGCACTTAACAGTTGCACAGAAATTCATTTGGAAATGTGCAGACTGGACAAATCTTTGGAGTTCCAAGTTCATTTTATCATTTGAATGTCTTACATTATTTAATGAATTTTTAAAAGGATTTTTCCT
This sequence comes from Hemichromis elongatus, assembly GCA_015108515.1. Lineage (NCBI taxonomy): Eukaryota > Metazoa > Chordata > Actinopteri > Cichliformes > Cichlidae > Hemichromis > Hemichromis elongatus. The sequence continues at coordinate 14,486 of VUQR01024255.1, forward strand.
GTAATGAACAAAAGGCAGCTTGACCACTTCCTGAACCTTAAAGACCTCCATTTCTCCCCCTCAGAAGCTCAAGTTAGATACACCTACTAGTACACACTTTAGATCAGAAGCATTCAAAAAAGGAATTCAGTTTGAAACTGCCTTATCATTCCAAACAAATTCAGTTAAAACTCAAAGTGTAGCTACAGAATTCATGTTTCTTTTTCTAGCCTTTAATATTTTGAAAGCCATTTTAAGACTATAAATGGAAATCAAATATCAACATCAAGTTGACACATCAGTGCAGCATGGGTGTAATTATCCACATTCATTAGCGTTTCTTAAAAGTCAGTGGTAAACCTATTTGCATACATTTATTCATTCAGGATGTGACCATAAGATCACTGAGTTATGTTCATGTTCTGGAGTCCTTCACTGCTCATAGCAGCAGCTCTGGTCAATCTTACCAGGGTAGTTCTTGATAAAGCTGCGGTAGAGGTCACCCAGCTTTTCGCCGGTGATGTGTCTGGAGGGGTCATCGGGGGACTTGAAGTCCAGGTCGTACTTTCCACTGCGGAAGAACTCTGAGGCAGCCACATCCATGCCAATGATGATCTTATCGGGGTAACCGGCCTTTTCAATGGCAGACTTCAACAGCTCCAGAGCTGTGAGCACAAAATAAGCCATAATAACTTAAATCTTTAGTTTTGTCAAATTTTTAGTTTATTATTAATCGGATCAACCAATGGTTGATCCAGCTGACTGACAGTTTTATTGGAGTAACAGAAGCATACACAGGTCTGCTTTAAATTCTATTGCAGTTAGAATCACACCAGTACCAAGATAAGGTATTGCATTATGCAGCTTATCACTGTGTAGACACATGCAGATCTTACCCTCATTATTCTCCAGGATGTTTGGAGCGAAACCTCCCTCATCTCCCACATTGGTGGCATCCTTTCCATATTTAGCCTTGATGACATTCTTCAAATTGTGGTAGACCTAAAAACACGAGGTTTTTAAAATAGTATTTCACCGTTTATAGCGAAAACATTGCAAGAGGGTAGAGTTTAAGCAAACCTCAGCTCCAATCCTCATGGCCTCGTGGAAGTTGGAGGCTCCAACTGGCAGGATCATGAACTCCTGCATGGCCAGTTTGTTTCCAGCATGGCTACCACCATTAATCACATTAAATGCCTGTAGAAAAAGATTAAAAATATCAATTTAACTATCCACATGTGCAAATGACCCAAACAGTTTTCCAAAGACCTCCGGAGGTTAGATGAAACCACAGAATTGAGAAAGAAAAGAGCCATCGCACTTCCTCTAATGTCCATTAGAAGCACACTAGAAATTTCCCATATATTTTCATGTAAATGTCCAACTAAATAAAAAAGAAAAATTAAAACATTAAAATAAAATCAGCTTGAGTCTTTAAGCACAAGCCCCTCCCACTCACGGGGACAGGAAGGATGACATCTTTGTGTCCAGCAAGGTCAGCGATGTGGCGGTAGAGGGGGACTCCTTTCTCCGCTGCTCCAGCTTTACAGACAGCCAGCGACACACCCAGGATGGCATTGGCACCAAACTTTGCTGCAAAGAAAGAATCAGACTTGCATCCTTGCTTCAAAACAACCCACTTACAGTTGCACAGCATTTCAGGGGGCCTTAGCCAAACTACCAGGTAAGGAGGGCAAAGTAATCACCATCCAAGTTGCATTAATGGGATTTTTAAAAAAAAAATTCTGTATTCTACATTCAGGATATGAATAGAGCATCACTGAAGAGCGTTAAAAAAACCACAGTTCAACCGAAGCATGCCAACTGTCTTTACAAGAAGTTTTAAATCCCCACAATCTTTGGTAATCAGAGGCTGACTTTTGTAGTTCAGCTTATGACAACCACACTTCCAGATTTTTCCATAAAGGAAAAAAATCTTAAATTAAACTGCTTTTATGAGGCAATTTTAAAAATCCTCACATTTGTTTTCAGTGCCATCCAACTCCAGCATGAACTTGTCGATCTTCTCCTGCTCGACAACGCTGAATTTCTGTAAAGACAGGATGAAGTATCATTAGCGTGGAGGGAATCCCTGCAGTAGTTAAACTGTGTTAGCACTAGCATCAAGCTAACATCAGGAATCAAACTATTAACTGATACCTTCTCAATCAACTTGGGGGCAATCTCCTTGTTGACATGCTCCACAGCCTTAATGGTACCTGCAGTGACACACATGTTAGCAGCCACGCTGAAAACCGTTAATGACGCTCCTGCCCTGACACACTTGACTCCACCTACCTTTGCCCAGGTAGCGGCTCTTGTCTCCGTCACGAAGCTCCAGAGCCTCGTGAACTCCAGTTGACGCACCGCTTGGAACTGCAGCTCTGAACAGACCTGAGATGCAGTTTGACCATCAGGTTACTGAACTCACTGCAAACAGGAAGTGCGTCATGGTCAAAGTGACAGCTGCTCACCTTTGGCTGTCCACAGGTCAACCTCCACTGTGGGGTTTCCCCTGGAGTCCAGAATCTCACGAGCGTGAATCTTTGTGATAGACATCCTGACTGAAGGAGAAATTAGTTTAAATACAAAGTTTCTATTAAAGAAAGAATTGTCATCCACACTGAGTCAATAAAGATTTCTTTTGAATATTGACATTTGGCTTAAAAACAAAAATCCCATTGAACAGGAGGTCAGACAGAGACCTGCTGTGGAAATCCTGTTTAATGCCATGATGCCTCCATAATGACCTTCCTTATCAGACTCCACCCACAGAACCAATCACAGCCCTGCACTCCTGACTGGCAGCTACAGGGCTCAACAGAAGAGAGGGACAGACCATTCTGTGGACAAGAGGGGGGGTGTCATAGTCTGTGGGTTATTTATACCAACACCAGCCGTGTAGGAGCCTTTGACCTTTTCTCCGGCCTTTCTACAGAGGTCATGACTTCCTCCATACTGTTCTTGAGTTACACAGACTCTTATTAATGCTTCTGACATTTGAAGAGGTATTTGTGACTGAGCTGATATTAGCCTCCGCTGTGCATGACCCACTTCACCTCACAGCTGAAGGACTGGGCTTTATCCGGTTGTCAGGTCTGATACAGTAACTGATTCTGTGCACACCGAGATGAGCTCCTGTAGTAAAAGTGTTCTGGTGCAGCTGTGTGAGCAGGTTCAGAGCGTACCTCACGTCTGCTGTGCGTTATGCAAGAGTGTGTTTGGTCAGATGCCAGCTGAACAGCTGAGCTCTTACAGTACACTCTAAACCACTGATGGCCTTTACAAACACTGTACACATGCTCAGAGTGTAACTTGGCTGCACTTCAGTGTGGGTCAGGCAGACCCTTTCAGCTCTGCTTTCAGACTGAATAAACTCACTATAACAGCTGCAGCCTAACAGAGGCTGGTAAATACGAGGCACAGCAGCTCCAGCTTAGAGCAAATCCTCAAGTCACTGATCCTATGAAGACGTATTAAAGTATTTTTCCTGTACACAGCTTGGGTTCATCACTAAGACCAAGTTCTGATTTTATGTCAAGTCTAAACAGATGAATCACTGAGGTCAGTGAAACTTTTAGGAACAAGGCCTGTTCAGGCTGGGTGTGCTGAAAGCTCCGAGCAAATTAAAACTGACTGAGGACTCTTAAATGCACACCAACCAATCATTTCACATATTCTTCTCATGTCTAGTCATTTTTCTTTAAATGCCAGTCACAATAACGCTGACCGCTGAAGAGACTTATTGTGTTCATCAGGACTTTGAGTGTTTCATTAGTCCAACCTAAGACTCACCTCTGCAGGTTGTGGCTATAACACCAAACAGGAGGCTACAACTTTCATTTCTTTTGGAGGACCTCTCAGAAAGAGAAGCCAACCATATATTAAAGTTGATATTTATACAGAATTAATATTGCTTAAACCTGTTTAACAGTTTTGTAAGTGGAGTTTAATTTACTCGAGCACAAGTGAGTTTATTGGTTGAGGGTTATAAATAAAAATGAATAGGGGTTTTACTACATGCAGGCCAGTTGTACCAAGTTACCCTTTAAACAAACTGGCCCGAGACATCCCCTGGGAGTGACGTTTGTTCAGTCCTAATGGATGTTTGTCAGCATTACGAGACGTGACCAGCCTGAAACAAGAAGGCAATAGTGTAAAACCATGTGCATCCTTGTCCCAGCTGTGAACAGCTGGTGAGTAAGAACATCTCACATGGTTTAAAGACTTCAGAACAAAGCAGTGAAGCCACAATTATGCTCCAGTAGGGTGTAGTTACACTGCCCGTCCATCTGTGGAGAGCATTTGATGGAGACGGCACCACCGGTCTGTGAGCTGCTCCTGCTCACACTTTTGGTCTGTCAGTGAGCCTTGGAGAAGCGCAGGTTTGAACATACAAAGCGCTCAATTTATAGTTCGCTACAATGATGCATTTAGGAGGATAGACTAGACCACCAATGGCTGCGTTGATACAGAATCATCATTTTTAAGGATTTGTGGGCCCCCCAGCCCCCCTTAAACCACACCCCCGTCTCCTTGATCCCAGAGGGGAGGGCATGCCTCATTTTGAGGTACAGAGTGGCCATTTAGACACCCAGCAGGTCATGTTTAAACCACCTGTGATCATTAGATTTGAGTGAAGTCTGCTGCTAGAACGTGTGGGACAAATGAAAACTGTCTGAATGATCCTGAGTAGCCACGCAGCGGGGCAGATTTAGGGACACTTTGTTTCAGCCCGAATGAACTGCCACAGTTGTTTAGTCTACACAAAACAGGAAATCAACCCATAAAACAATAAAATGTCTCAGTGATACTAAACTTTATCACACAGAAAAGAAAGTGTTACACTACAGATGAAACAAAGTCACTAAAAGAGTCAACAGAACACAAGTCTTTTCAAAACGTAATAAAACTCTTTTCTTTAATGTGAAAAGTCAGATTCAGGAAGTGTTTCCTGGAGTTTATGTAACCTGCTTAAATGTGGGCAGTTCTGAGCTCAGGGGGAGTTTTAAATGCTAAAGATTGACATTTAACACTCCCTATGAGCACATGGAAGGTGTCCGTCTGTCTGCGGACTTTGAGCCCCTCACGTCTGTCTGTCAGCTCTATGACCTTCAGCCCACCCAAAGTCAAACCTTTCAAACCCTGTTCCCCTTCCTGCTATAAACAGGAACAAAATGAGCCTCAAGAACAGGAACTTGTTTTAAGTTAACACCTCAGGAGAACTTCTGCAAACTGAACTTTCAGAGTAAAAGTCTAAAAAGCATGTCACCAGACCAGAAGCAGTCTGAGCAGGAAACAAACAGGAAGTCATTTAAAAAAATCTCCAAGCAGAGCCCTCAGTCACCTGCCGTCTCAGCTTACCTGTTCAGAGGCAGTGAGCAAGAAGAGGGGGTCGTCTGTCTGACTGTCCGACTGACGTGGAAAGTGTCCGTCTGTCCCCCAGCAGGGCTTTTATAGCCTCTCCCTGCAGCTGCAGCAGGAGGAGGAGGAGGAGGAGGAGGAGGAAGCAGGGAGTGTGTGCATGTGACAGGACGGAGGCAAACAGAAAACCCTCCCAGTTGTAGTTAATCATCAGACCTTTAATGCTGTTTGAGGGTCTCCAAACTTTTTTTTTTTTTTATAAGAGATCTAATCTGAAGCTGTGTAAGTTTCTACGAGGACTAGTGTAAAATGCTGTTTCAGTCTCTTCCTGAACACACACATTGCTG
>VUQR01024256.1:6523-18913 GCA_015108515.1 Hemichromis elongatus
AAAAATATCCACTCACACTGTCAAATGTGTGTGATACACGTAGAAGCTGGGCCGCTGGAAATCTTCATGTTACTTTAGCAAGGCTAAATCTGTGTCTGCCTCAGCGGAAGACGATGTGAGGTCGTAGAAAAAGTCTGAATAAATGCGTTTCAAAAGATCAATAGATGTGAGAGAAAGAGAAAGCAAGACGCTGTGTTTGCTGCCATACAACATGGGGGTAGGGGTCAAAGAAAGTACCCACCCTGGGGCCCATCACAGAGTTGTTACGCCTGTGTTATAACCAGCTAAACTTCGTGTCCTGCCTGTGAGTCTTTTGGTTCTTACCAGAACATTCTGTTTATTTCTTTTGAGCTTAATGTGTCACAAGGAACAAACAGGTCAAGAGGACAGTTTAATCTATCATTGACATTGAACAGCTTGACTCACGTGTAGCTGTGACACTGAACTCTGCGTCAACCATGTGATGCAGGCTGTTCTGGAGGTTTGGTCAACCTGCTCTTCTAAGTAGGTTTTATTATTATTAGTTGTGTCACTTTAGTAGAAAATAATGCATTGTTATAATAACTGCTGAATTGTGTGTAGCTGATTTAGGATCATGGTGTTGTTCAATGCTGGCTCACTGTCACAATGGCTAACTTACTCAGATACTTATTGGTGCTGTTTCAGTCACTCTTTCCTATTATGGCAAGTCAGAGTATCTACTGAATCACTTTTAATACATCCACTATAATTTGACAAAGTAGGAGACTGTTTATGCAAATTACATGCTAAGCATCAGCCGGGAGGGCCACGTTTTCACTAATTAGATGCAATATAGGAAGGAATATGTTTTTTATATGCAGCTGGTTAAGTCATGCCTTACTAACACAACCGAAGCACAAACTGTGGCTGGCATGTTGCCGAAAAATACGTGTTCGGTTGTTTATGTTGGGTCCTGATCCGCTACCAAGCACTGTTTTACACTGCTGGGATTGCAGCTGCTACAACACAGATCAGCCAACTGATCAGTTAGAGTTGTATATTTCACAAAGAAAATGTATCAGTCAACAAAATGAATTTCATTTCGATCTGGTGACAAATTAAAGCGCCTTCTACACCTCCTTTATTAGTGTCACACTTGAACACACTGACTATTCAAAATTTAAGTGTATACAATTTAGAGTTTCAGACCTCTAATGTGCAGCTTTAATGTTACACATCAGCACCACGAGTGCACAGAGTAATATGGTATTAACTTGAGTTATTATAGTCCTTGGCATGCTGTGTGCACTTCTGACGAGGAAATAATAATAGTTTTCTGTTTTTTTTACAGCATTTTGCTCTTATATCTTTGAAGTTCTTTATAGTGGTTTAATAGTCTAGTGGTTTACACATTTGGCCATTGTGCAGCAACCTTGCCCTGTTGTCAAATCTGCATTCTGTCTGCAATCTGCAAATCTGTCTGCCTTATATTTATGCTTCATGTGTTGCCGGATGCCTTGCATTTATTTTTCTCCAGTTTCTGGATTTTTACTTTTATTTCTTTCATGGTACCAGCATTATCCTAGCTCTCTCCCTCCATTCTCAATGCTCTCTGGTGGGCGAATCCATGTTTCCCTGAGTTTGCCCGAGGGCAGATCTCCCAAAAAGTCCTCCTGCCTTATATCTAAGAACCAGCTCATCCACTCATTCGCTGCCAGGCTGTAGAGCTACTCAGTACAGACATGAAGCTTAAGTTAGAAAAGATTGTTGCTTGCTGAATTTGCATTTACTCATCTTGCTGTGCTTTCTCCTTGTTTTCCCTCTGTGTGCTCTTGAACATCTTCGGCTTGTTTTGGTTGTTCACAGACTTTAGATTTTGAGTTTGTTTTTTGGGTGAAACGTGTGAATGATTAGTTTCACACTTTGCGATTTCTGGGCTGCATCAGCTGCTAAAGTTTGTTTTTTAATAAAAAAAAAATTTAGCCTCCTGTGTCCTGCATTGCTCTTTCATCACACTCTTGAAACTGCATCTGTGCAAGCCAATTTGCAACCCACGCCCGGCCCTCGTCTCTAACTCTAAGTCAAGTCTCCTGCCACTGATGCCTGCTCTGTTCTGTACAGGGGTCTTACTGCTGCTATTCCTGCCTTTGTATATACCAGAACAGATGGAAATAATAGTCTTCCTGCAAATAAAATGGATTGCAGAGCACATCTGTGCAGGAAATTCTTCAGCCTGCGACCCTGTAGTTGGACATGTGGACAGATGAGTGCAACCTAATAAAACATTCTTTAAGAATTAACTGAAGCAACAATGTTATTGCTCTATCAGTGTTTAATTTTTCCCCAATGGCTGTTAACTTTTTTGATAATTTAGTAGTTGGATGTAATCTTTGTAAACAAGCTCATTAATGAAAAAAGAGGGAAATTTGGGGCTGTGCAATTTATAAGTTGTTTTTAACAAGAGCCTCGCCATTATGCGTATTATTTCACAGCAGCTGGAGTTTACTATTCCTGTGTTTTTCATGCGCAGTACACCCCTCTAGCTATGTTGTGTTAAATGGCCCTTCACTTACTGCCAAAAAAGGGAATATGAAGGTGGTGATGAAGGAAGAAAAATAAAGAGAAGTGGGCTATTGTTAGCATGACTTCTAACACTGGTACAGCAATGACTAAAGGAGAAAGGAAGTAACAAGAACAGAAGGTGAGGGAGAGAGGTAGGACAAGGCAGAAAAAACTCAAAGAGAAAACACAAAGAAGTGAGAGGAGGTGGAGAAGAGATGTGAGAGGACCGAACAGAGCAGACAACTAAAAAAAATAAATAAATAAATAAAGCGATCATGAGCTGAAGTGCCTCATTGTGAGTCCTCAGAATGTCTGAAAATGTCAAATCAAACTGAGTGTGTAAGTGCCCATCACATCATTGTGAGCTTCGGGAATCAGATGACGATTCAGAAGGTCAAGACCTACCATGAAACTGAGGACACTGCAGTTCTATCTGGGATTTAATATACAAGTATTTTGGCTGTTAAGTATGTGCATATTTTATGGATACTATGAGAAATATAGCACCATAATCATTTGGAGGGAAGTGCACAGCATGTTTACCGAAATTGTGCGATGGAGCAAATGGCTCAAAATTAGTGTGTAATTGGCATTTAAGCCAGTACTTTAGGACTGGTAATGGCAAAATTTGTTTTCTGATTTATGGAAATCGCTCTCAAACTTCATAAACTTCTGGAGCAGCTTCAGTGCTCCTTGGCATGTATTTTTCACACGTTTCAGGTCTCTAAAATGCTGTTTGAGGGGAAAAAAATGAGAATTAATCCAAAATAAATTATTTTATTTGCACATACAATGTCTTTTTCATGTCTATTATTTGATGCTTGTAAAAGCCATGGCCTATGACTTGCATCAGTTTGAATCCCAAAGTATTTACATAGCACCATTTTACAACATCAGTTGTCTGAAGGCATTTAATACTGTGGGGCCTTAAAATATTAGAGCAAAAGACATGATCCCTTATGAACTGGCATTTGGCAACAGTGGGAAGGAAGACAGCCCTCGCCCCCAAACAGGAACAAACTTCCAGTTGAATCAGCTCAGGGAGGGATAGCCTTCTAATGTGACTGGATAAGGGGAGAGGAGGAGATAGAAGAGAAAAGAATTAAAGCACAGATGTAAAATACATGAAATAGCAGCCAGTAAATGTTTCAGGAGTGAAAACAGGAAAATAGAGAAGAGCAGCCAATGCATCATGGGAAGTTCTCCCTCAGATCCAGGTCACTTGGTCCAGAAATATTTATAGACTTCAACAAAAAGGAAAGTTTGAAGCCTGATCTTAAATAAAGAGAGGATTTCTGTCTCCTGAACCCAAACTAGCAGCTGGTTTCACAGATGAGGTGCTGATCAGATGTGCTGCTTGCCAATAGGCAAGACAGGAAACTGCTTGAGCTCCTAGAGGCTGACAAACTTTAAATTACAGTTGTGGCAATATCCTAAGTTTGCATTTGTGTTAGGGAAGGTTCTGAGCTTCCTATGCCGTGCCCATCCTCTCACTCATGTTTCAAGTGATGTGCAAAACTCTGTTGAAACCTACCTGACAACAATTTCTTTTGTGTGCTTTGACTGAATTAGACAGTCTAGTTTTTCTGGCTGGAGTCAGATTATTTATAGCACAATGGTGATGAACTCTGGTTGGGCACCTTGTGAATGTTTACTGAGGGCACCAACAGATTATAGAAACACCACTGGGCCTGATAGGCTCAGGCCTCTCGTACTCCTTCTGGAAATGAACCGCAAGTAAGCCTTAACAAAGCTCTGTATTGGGATAACATAAACACAGATAACATATGAGATGATTTTGCAACATTCTGTTGTTCTTATCATGGTTGTTCTTTTGAGCATTGGGGTCGTTACTCTACTTGTTACATTTGATATGCATTACTCAGCAACATATGCTGAAATGCACTGTCACATAATTACAGGTTAATAATAAAAACCTTAGGCTACAGTCCCACACACGACCACAAACCCCATATTAATGAGGACACAGACAGTCTTTTTTTTGTGTTTAAGAGACTTCAGAGTGATTCTGCTGTAGAAACAGGTGCAGGTAATGACTCCTCCTCCTCAGTTAGCTGCTGAAGATCAGGCTCTGGCTCCTGGGTGGTGGTTAGAGGCAATCTGGTCTCCTTGCTAGCTGTGTGTTAGCATGCTGTGCGTATAGATATATAGAAAGTGCTCATGCTGTTTTAGCAGTACAATGTAGCTGTTTATATCCTGCATTTTACACTTAACCACCATACCCTTGGTCCTTTTGTGCAATAAAAATCTAAGCTACTAACTTAGGTGTATAACTTGTTAAAGATGCACTGTAGTTTTTCACCTCCCATAGTATTACGGACCAATATTTGGTTGAGTGTCACTGTACCTTGTTTGTGTTTCAGTTTACAGTTGCAGAAGTTAAAGTTGGAACTCAACAGATGGAGTTAGCAGACAGCAGCAAAGCTACGCTAACGTAAAACATTCACCAAAGTGGTTTAAGATCCAATTCAATCAGCTGAGCAGCAGAGCGCATTTACATTTATGATGAGACTGTCCCTGGATGGTTCCTTCCTCCAACATCTTTGTCATTCATTTGATAAAAGAACAAGTTCTTCTGATAGTTTAAAATGCATTAAGAATTAATCAAGCCTGAGGGGACAAGAGAACACTGGAGAGGGATTCTGGTACTTTTATCTGTGTATTTAACCCTCTCGCCCACCCACTCACACACACACTTATCATGTCACTGTTAGCTGAAGACAGTTTAAACAATCCTCATGCTAAAGTTTTTCTGGGAAGAAGAGCTGCAGTTCTTTAAAATATGTGCAAAAGCGGGGATGTTCCCGTCGCGCTTACAGGCGACCACGCACAAACTCTCTTTTTTTTAAATGAAAGACTAAACGCACGTAGTTTAGTGCACATGCCCTCCATTAACACGGCAAAACCCAGAGAGAGAGAGAGAGTGAGAGAGGTAGATGAAAGCAAAGAGAGAAGGGGAGATGAAAGACACTGTCACAGCATAATGGCATTAAGATTTTCTAAGGTACACGCAACCCAAGCCCAAGACATAAATAGGACGGTTTCAATGCAGTCTGATGCCTTGAGTGTTCTACCACTTCGCCTTCGCTGTGAGGACAAGAGTGTGATTAGCAGCTTGATGTCACAGGAGTTCATGCTATTCACCACCTCTGTCTTACACACAACTGGAAGCAGCCTTGGGGTAGATTTGATTTTGTTGTGTGCTTCTGCGCGCATGTTTCTATTTCTTGAACTTTTACGCTTTTTCGGAACTTATGTCTGTATTCAACAAGGCATGCACTGCTTAAACCGGCAGTTAGGAAACTATTGAAACTATAGAAAACTATTGTATTATGTACTCTAATCAACTGTAGCACAGTCAGTGTTACAATAACAAGAATCATTTTCTTAAGTGACAGCTCACCACAAATGCAAACAGACTTTTTGGTGTCTTTCCAAGAGAGAAAAAGAAGCGATCTCTAAATATGCAGATAGTTCTAGTGTAAGTAATCTACTCTACTCAATTTAAAAAAAAAAAAAAGAGGCTTTTTTCCCCACCTTCATTCAAAAAACTATAAAAATGCTGACAGTAGGCCTGTTCAGTGCTAAAGCAAAAATGATCTACTCAGGACTTTCTGTGCAGACTTCCTGAATTAACCATAATGCTCAAGCTTAGAGCGAAAATAAATTCTTATTAGTTTTGCGAATCAGTTGAACTTACCCATTAACACTGTTGAATTTTCAAATATCAGATGAACTTGAAGAGTTGAAAGAGGATTAAATCTTTCACTCTATTTTGAGGTTTTCATTTTCTGCTCTATGCACAGCGTATCTCACGTTCCCTGGAAATCTTCACGCATGAAAAACTGCAGAAACCTGCGTCTCTGTTGCAGCAGGAGACTGGCTGCTTTTAACCAAATTACACAATCGATAAAAAGGAGCGATCCCAAAAACTATTTCTTCTGATCCCCCATTTTTAATTCAGACACCCATTCTAATGTCAGCAGGCACTTCTGGCTGTAGGACAGCATTTTTATTTTACCGTTTGAAATTCACTAAAAAATAAATATGAACAACAAACTTACATGTCTGGGCAATTAAAATGCTTTTTGCACACCAGTAATATTCTCAATAACAATTTAATTTTACTTTAGCAGCACTAATACTTGTTAGTGATATTTTGCTCCCCCTGGAAACATTTTTATTCATTGAATCTCTGTTTTTCCTCCCAGAGGCTAAAAGTGAGAAGATAGAGGGAAGCGTGTGGGATAAAGAATCACTTAAAAATAAATGATGTTAATAAGTGTTGTTAGCTCCAGTAGATTTGTTTTCTTTGTATACAGGCTGTGCTGCTCTCAGCTTCACTGCTCTTTGTGGATTTTGGATTTTAAAAAAGTAATAAGCAGATGCTACATGAGGGATCACAGCTGATTTCCAACATAGACGGGATAAAGGCAGAATTCAGTGAATGACTCTAAACGGTGTCATCAGCTTAAATTGATGCCAACTTCCACTGTAGACATCATTTTCAAAGAACAGTTCAAAGAAATTATTAAAAGCTGACATTCGTGTCTGTGATGAATGGGAATGACTACAACTGTATCAACGGTTCAGCCTGCTGGTGTTATAATGCTTTAGGAGATTTTCTTGGCACATTTTGGGCCCCTTAGCACCAACTGAGCCTGTTTAAACATCATAGCCTGTATTGAGTAAAGTCACTACCATGTCCATCCCTTTACTGTAGGACCACAGTGTACCTTGTTTCCAGCAGGATAACACGTCATGTCACAAAGCTCAGATCATCTCAAACTGGTTTCCTGAACATGAGAGTGAGTTCGCTGAACTCAAACAGCCTCTACAGTCATCACATTTCAATCCACTGGGAGGTTCTCATCATAGATGTGCAGCCTACAAATCTGCAGCTACTGTGTGACACTATCATGGACCAAGATCTCTGAGGAATGTTGCCAGCAGCTTGTTGAATATGTGCCACAAATAATTTAGGCAGCTCCGATAGTAAAAGTACCAACATGGTACCAGAGCGGCGTATCGGTACTGGCAAATATCCACTTTTCTGCATTAGTCATTCAACACACCTGAAAATAAACATAGTGAATAATTTACCTGTTGTTACAAATCTGGGCTACTGAGAATTCTTCCTTTAACACAAAATTAGTAATTCTTTATTTTTTACTTCCTGATTGTTCATCTCGCAAGAAAATAAAGTTGTTTTTTTAATTTTTGTTTTTTTAACAGTGAGTGCCTCCTTACTTTGCTTAACTGTGGGAATTTACTGTATACGGATCCACCTTATCAGTCTACATTCCTTAAAAAGAGCTTTATCATTCAGTACACATGTGGGTTTATGGGCATCATTTTTTTCTTCTAATTTCCGGTCAGCCAGTCTTTTTAAGGCTCTAGAAAATGAAGCGCTGCTTTATTCAGTGTTATATTACATTAATATTAAATTAAATTTCCACAAAAGCTGTTCTTTGGTTACAGCCAACTTAGTTATGTAAATACATAAAGCAGAAATGTGTGCAGAGCAATGCCCTGTGCAAAAGTTCATGTTTAATAATACTTTCCAAGATTCACGCTGAATTAGATAAAAAGAGCTTTAATGTATGTTGCTCCTTCTTCCTGAAATCTTTCTCGACTTGATTTCACATTGCAAAGCAGACATTAATGGTAACATTATTCAGTGAAGACCTGTCAGAAACTCTCACAAACAGTCTGTGTATAATACAGTTTGTTCCCACATGGCCCGTGAGCACAAAATACAATCAAAGCCATTAGCAAAAACAATGAAAAACAAAGAAAGCAGCTACACATGACACTTTACCTCCTGCTGGGTTATTGTCTTAGGGAAATGATAGAAGCTCTTGTAACTATGATATCACTTGCATGTAATGGCACGCTCCATAATTTATCCTCCTTAATGATAACTAGTTTTCTCAGCCCGGGCTCAATAAAACTCTGGCTGTTGCCCTACGATGATCAGTCCATTGCTCCTGCCTCCACATGCCTTAAAAAAAATAAAAGAACTTATTGTTGGAAATTCAAGTCTTGGGTCTCATATGCTGTGGATGACACAGACAGGCATCTACACATGAAAAGAAGGAGAAAGTGTAGAGCAGGTCACTTTATCCTCAAAGCAAAAACGGACCCTTGCCATGGATTATTCTACAATGTTAACTGCAAACTGGAACTCGGGAGCGGTGTGCGTGTTTATGCTGCCTGCCGGAGAAAAGGAAGCAGTTCCTCCCGGCTGATACATGAGATAAACTACAGTTTTCATAGGCTGGTCATATCCGTTGTTTCATCCTCCGTGTCCCCAACCAGAGAGTAGGTTTGTGGTGTTTTGCTCCTGTGCTGCCCAGCATAACAGAAAGCAGCTTTGCTCAAAGTAATGATGTCTCTCTTATCAGCTGACAGACTATACACCCTATCCCCCGAATGCCTCCTCGGAGGTAGCACATCTATTTCCACAGGACTGATTCCTAAAGGTAACTGTCCAGCTTTCTCATTTAGAGAGTGTCTCCGTGTTGGTAGGAAGTCTGCTTTTTGTATGGTGTGCTGGAGGGCGTGGAGCTGGCAGGGTAACAAAGAGCTGTCGCACACGCTGGGACTGGATCGACACCAGTCTGAGATGCTGTGGTCGGAGCCCGCTCTGCTGTCTGAACTGTCTCTGACCTTCTGCCCCAGTCCCTGGACTCTCGCCAAGTTCAAGAGCCTTGGTATTGTAACCATGGATGCAGACGCTGCCACAGCAGCAGCGATAGGGCGGCGCTCAGCAGACACTTTGCTGTCTGTAATCCCAGCTGCAGGAGGCGCCACTGCAGCTGAGCTGGAGAATGACGAGGAGCTGAAAAGAGAGGCAACCTTTTGGTAGTATCGTGTCCGTATGACCTTTGCTGAGCGGTACAGGTCTCCGATGAAACAGTAACAGATCGGGTTAAGACTGGAGTTTGTCAGGCCTAGCCACTGGGCAAACGGTCTTGTCTGCAGGAGCCAAGATGATGGCCTTTGCTCGCAGTCAATCCAAAGGTCAGCCAAGTAGAGCGGCAGCCAGGACACTGCAAATAGAAGCACTAGACACACCACCATCTTGGCAATCTTCTGACGCATCTTAAGGCGTGAGGTGTGAAGAGCTTGGCTTCGAGGATCGAGATCAGCAAAAGTAGACTTCTTTCCTCCCCAAAGCCGTCTGCCCGTGAGGAATCCTATGGTGAGGTTAAAGGTCACTGGCAAACAGTAGAGCATCACAAACAGCAGCACGTTGTATCTGCAGAAGAAGCGAAGTGAAGAAGTGAAAGCATTAACAATAAGATGGTCATTTCAATCTTTTCTGAAACACTAAAATATGTAGCAGCAGTTTTATGTGCTTTTATGTGGTGGAAGTCTAACATTCACATTTTGCACTGGCACCCTCCAAATTGAGCTATTGCTAATGAGAAAGATGTTTTTGTATTGTAGCAACATTTCAAAGTTATATCAATTGCAGTGCAAGTATAGATATCAGGGAAACAGAGGATTCCTCTCAAAACTATTCAACTGGTTCCTGTTTTCACAGACATAATACAAAGATAAATATTGCCGGATTATAACCAGCATTATTGTCTTAGAGCTGAAAACTGGGTATTAATGATACTGCTGGATAATCATCACCTCTGCTAAATGTATTCACAGACAATGTCGCCACAATGGCTACAAAGCTAGAATGAATGTGCAGAGAGTGCACACAACAGAAGTAATTTTGAGCTACTTGGCAACCTATGATTAATGGAAACAAAACAAAGAAGAAGAAGAAAAGAAGATAGACTCTTTCAAACATCATCAATGTTGAAATGCATGATAAGTGGCTCCCTACATATAAATATAGGACCCCTGGTAGAGGATAACAAACTTTAACCACCAGCATGGGCAAAGAAACTGTTGTGCCTCAAATTACAACTTACTCACAAAGCTAGCCTGAACAGCCAATAGGAGAGCCCGTCTCTGATGCCCTCCACCAATCTGATGTGCTCAATTAAACATTAATTCCTGACAGCAGAGCTTAAGGGTAAAAAAAAAAAAAAATCCCACAAGCGGTGGACATCCATACCAAAGCATAGCCTAACAGCACTCAGAGCTGAGTGTTTGTGTCAGGACCCTCAGACTCTATTTCCATTTGTGCCGATCACGGCTGAACTGAGTCTGGATCTTGTAATGCAAACTAGGTCATTGGACTCTGACACGATCTGCAGGCTGTTAGATTACTTACCCCTGTTTAAGACGAGGCTGAGGCCACTCCTCCTGACAGACCAAGATGGTGAAAGTCTCAAAGCTGATCTCTCGACGCCTGTTCATCACCGCGATGGGAGCGCACATCATGGAGGACACCATCCACACCACAGCAACAGTTGCCAAGATCCGGCGGCGGGTGAACATGGTGCGAGCTCGCAGCGGCGATCGAACGCTGTAGTAACGGTTGACGCTGATCACCGTCAGCGTTAACACGCTGGCCGAGACCGAGACAGCTTGCGTGAAGGGCACTGCTCGACACAAGAGGTCACCGTACACCCAGGCGGTGTAGATCTGGCTTCCCAAGGTGATGGGCATGCACACGCACACCACGGCCAGGTCGCACACCGCCAAGTTTACCAGCAGACTGCGTGTAGCACTCACGCCAGCTAGCTGCCGACTGCGCCGGCTGGTAAGAACTCGAAGGGACATCAAATTGCCAATGAATCCCAAAATGAATGACAGGCAGTACATGACAGTCAAAGCAATGGTGCTGGGCTCGTGGAGGGTCCAGAGCAGCATGCTCTCCAGGTCTGCCAAATCATTCGAGGAAAAGTTGGAAAAGGATAAACCAAAAGAGGAGTACGATGTTTGCCTGATGGCTGAGGAGGAGGTGGTGGACAAGAAAGGGAAGCCGATGAGGGAGGAGTACGGAACAACAGAGGTGGGCAGCAGAGAGGGCAGAGGCTGATGAAGAGAGCCAGTCGGGGGGATGAAGGTCGCGGGCAGATTTAGAGCGCTGTGAAAGCTGTAAGTGTGATTGAGTTTTTGCTGAGAGGCGTCATGCTGCAGCTGCGTGTTAAAGGTGGGCTCAACTGAGCTCCAGTCCGACAGCTGGTCACGAGAAGGATCCATGCTGTTTCCCAGGGGAAGCAGCCGAGAAGTATGGAAATCTCTCAGCTGGATGGCTTACTGCATGGGTTTACCTTGGTCCATGTTAAAATCCATTTTGACAGAGATAAAGAAAAAGCCAAAAATATATATTATTAAAATCCAGAAAGGGGAGAAATCCTCATCAAAAACGTCACATCAGGTTCCACATTCTTGCCTTGAGTTCTGCACGTTCTTCTGAAGCGTGTGGACAAAAATCTCTTTAGAGAAATGAAAACCTTGGTTTCCCATCTTATGCCACATCCTGTGAGTCAGCTGGAGTCATGACGCTGCTCAGCACTGGTCCCAGTGCAGTTCTTATGTAACGTGTGGTACATTTGTTCCTCAAGGGAGTGGCTGTCTGAACCTGATAATCCACCACCAGACATTAATAGTCTTTCTCACCTTCAAGGAAGGGAAAACTCATTCAAACAACCCCCCGCCTGCCTCACGCTCTCGTCCTCCTCGCACCTGTAGTCCATCATAGTGATGCAGTCCCATCTGTTTAGGCAAACCGGGCAGATATCAGAGGCTGTTTTCACCTGTAGCTGTATTAACAGATCCGCAGAACTAGTAACAGCAAATCACACATTCCTGGACAGAAAACCACTGATACGCATTTAATGAACTATAAGTAAGTCAATATTTGCTGTCTTTTTTTTTTTTTTAATAAACAAACTTTTTTAAAAAAAAAAAAAATAAAAAAGAAAGTTT
>VUQR01024256.1:18933-34204 GCA_015108515.1 Hemichromis elongatus
TTATTAAGATAAGAAAATATAACAATGTAAGTTTTTACTTTCCTAAAGTGCCCCTAGAGAAAAAAAAAAAGTGATTTAGGCTATGAACAAAGACAGAGTCCACGTAACCACGTCACCTAGAAACCAAAGCAACCACTTCTGATAAAAGACACAATCAAAACCATAATTAGTTAAAAGGGGGGGAAATGAGTTAGCTGTTTCTAAAAAGATAACAATATAAATACAAAGAGCTGACCCAGAGAGTTTTACTGACTGTGCATATGCGGATCATCTTGATGCTGAAAGCCTGAGGATGTTAAAGAGGCAGCCAGATACTGAAGATCTGCAACACACACGCGCGCAAAAATAAAAAAGAAAAAAAAGAGGACAGTAGCAAAGTTGCTCCTGGATCGCTGACAACTGGTATGTGCGCTGTAAAATCCCTCTTTCAGTCCCAAAGCGACAGCGTGCTTTGTTGTTGGGAGAGCTCTTTGTGTTTCCGTCAGCTTTTCTTTAACACTAACGATCTCAGATGTCTGCGCTCCTGCAGGCGGGAGCACCGAGCCCATCCGCCACTGCAGGACTGAATATGTGAGAGGAAGGGATAAAGAGTCAGGGAGCGAGCAGCTGCTGCCCGACACACACACACACACACACGCACGTACACCACCTCGCACTCAATCACACAGCACCTATGGCACTTATGAAACCCTATAATCAATCAAAAAGTGTCTCACTTCACTCCACAGGCTCCTGTGTGCAAAAGTGAGGGGACTCTGTGTTTCAGTTACAACCCATAAAATTGACATTTGCCTCTTCTCTTGACACACACAAAGAAAGGTAAACTCAATTCTGTCTTCTGATTGATTACAGGAGCCAAACAGCTTAGTGACTTGTAGCTTACAGTTCTGCCATCGTTCTGGCAGCAGCTATGGATTTTGACTGGATGAGTCAAAAAGCTCAGTGTTTAGATCCTTTATATATCCGTAATCTGCCCAGCTATAGTAACCACGCTCCCCTCGAAACAAACGAGTTAATAATAAATGGCAGGGTCAGATTTATTGCCTGCTTCAGGGATAAAATCAAATACTGGCAAAGCAGATGTTCGCCCACTTCACCAGCACCCGTGTTTGTGAATATACATGCAGCAGACAGAGTCCTTGTAGCTATATGGATACTGACAATTTTCCTGTGTTGGTTACTACTGTTGGCAAGTCTCACATTCATTTAAAAGTGTATTACACGATCAAAGAAACATCAAAGGTTTTTGTTTAAGAACAGCACCTGAAACCTGAAGGAGTTCACTGAAGACACCAAAACCATTAATGAATGTATACAGCATTGATAACAAAGAGCAATTCAAAGATATACACTGCTAAAAGATTAAAGGAAGACATTCAAAAAACATCAGATCTCAGTGGGTCGCCACATCGTTTGATGGAAACAAAACTATCAACCTACAGAGTTCAAATCATGCAGCAGTTCATTGCAGCAACTCAAAATAGTACTCCGTAGTTTGTATGGCTCCGGCATTGTTTTATGGATGCCTGCCAACATACTCCTAATGACAAGGTGGATAATGTCCCGGGGGGATCTTGTCCCAGATGTGGGCCAGGGCAACACTGAGCCCCTTGAGCTCCTGGACAGTCCAAGGTGCAACCAGATGGCAACAGATAGACCTGAACATAATGTCCCAGAGGCGGATTTAGGTCACGGTATAAATTCCTTCATCCTCTAGAAACTGCCTGCATAGTCTCACTAAATGTTGCCTAACCTGTAGAGGTCTGTGCATCCCTCCGTGGAGATGCCTCCCCAGACCATCACTGATGTACCACCACACTGGCCATGCTGAACACCTGCCTGTTTCTGAATATTTGGTCAGAGACAGTTAGACCTGCGAGAGGTCCTTTTGTAGCTTTTTCTGTGTTCATCCTGTGCCTTGTGTCTACCTGATGGGTTAAGCCTTGTCCAGCTCTCATAAGGTAACTGCCAGTCTCCTGGAATCTCCTCCCCACTCTTAACACTGTGCTGGAGACACAACAAACCTTCGGGAAACGACATGTATTGATGTGCCATCTTGTAGGAGTTGGACTATCTGCCCAACCTCTGTAGGGTCTAGGTGATACCTGGATACAGAGTTGTGACACCTGTTGTGACACTGACCCTAGTCAAATGCAAAAGTAGTAAAAAAAACAACAACTGGTTTGCTGGTTGGCTTATTGTAGCTCCTCTAGTGCACCTGTTGTTAACCTTTTTAACACCAAAGCAAGTGAAACAGATTAAAACCCCTTCTGGTACATGACTGCACATCCAAGAAGTGGTACTGGTGGTTGATGCAGTACATGCGGTAATAAAATCATGTTACTTTAAAATAAAACTTTGAGGACTATATTTTAATGTCAAGTTTGTTTATAGCCTCCTTTGGCTTTGGTGACAGCTTTCAAACTCCATTCTCTGAACCAGCTTCATGAGGCCATCACCTGGAACTTTTCCAATAACTATGAAGGAAAATTTATAATATAAAAAATATGCTGAGATTTAATTTATACTTTTTTCAAATTTAGACAGCATAAAAAAGATGCTGCTACACCGTTGCATCACCCATTGGCTTGCACAGCAGCGATTTATTAAGCATAAGGCAGCCAAACCCAAACGTATACTGTTTTTTATTGTGTATTTCTTTCTGAATAGGACAATAAATGGCAAACTTAATTTTGTGCTGCACTGAATAAGACTTGAAACTATCCATATATACCATGCACTCATTAGAAAAGTGCTTACATGAATCACGTCAGCAGCAGGGTAACTTTCTGATAGACTTACTTTTCTTTTGAAACCAGAGGTTTCGCCCTCTGCTGGCCACCAAGAGCATCTGCATTTAAGGCCCTATACAGTTTGCCGTGAGAGACGATTGTGCAAAAAGGGCCATACAGTTGCTCAACATGCAGTCCCTTTGTATATTCAGAGCAATTTATAACATGCAGACCACCATGCTGGTCACAACTGCTGAAGTAAAATTATGCAAATTAATCATCCTATTAATCAAATAGGATGGAATAATTGGAGAGGCTAGTGTTACTGACCCTATCGCACCTTCGCTCCATTACTGATAATACTGATAATCGCTGAGCTCAGAGATCTCTGTGGAGACTGCAGCAATGCACAAGACCTGGGAAGAATAGCCAGAGCTCACACGAGGAAGAAATGTCCATTTTTCATCTAATTAACTCGGAATGTTACATTAAAATGCCGTGGACCTTGATCACTTGGCTTCTTCTATTCAGTGAATTAATAATTGCCTGTCACAAAACATTTTATCAAAAGCAGAAATTCAAGCAGAACCCTGCTGTCAGTCTCTCTACAGTGGACTAATTTATTTGGTAACAGGTTGACAGGGTTGCGTCTCCCGTCCATTTTTAAACATGAAGTTCATGGCTGATGGCAAAATTGCCCCTTCTCACACTTTTAATGTGGGCCAAGCAACACATTTTCTTTGGCGTGTGCGAGGAACAAAGAGGATAAACTTAACTTTAAATACAGGATGATGGCTTATTGACCTCATCTGACGCATTTACCCAGTCCATTATGAAATATTTGATTAAAAGATAAATACTAAATTGAAAGAGTATAGTTTGTATTTCATGAACAGAAGTGTCGATCTGTGACATTAAAATGATTCTCTATTCATTCGATAGAATAACGCAAAGAATCCTCCGCGTCAAAGACTCGTATAGGATAAAGAGGACAAAATAAAAATCTGACTGAGATATTGACTGCTGGCGTGAAAAGTTGGTGATGAAGTTATGAGTCAGCTCCTGATATTTATTATTTAACTCCATTTTCAAGACTAAATCATTTATGTTCCCTGCAACTCCCACACTCGGTGAGTCTGAGCTTGCAGGTCTGTGACCAAACCAGAGATTCTCTTACAGAATTTGTAAGTAAACCTCTGAAAAAGTGGATTTGAAAAACAAAAAGAAGTGAAATTTTCCACAAAATCTGAAAACTACCAATCAGTTGTTTTCTTCCCTCTCAAATTGGCACTCTTTCTAACGATTATGCTGACATTAGTATTATTAAGACTAAAAAAAGTAGTGCAGTAATAGAGTTAACGATGTATAAGATTAAAATGATGAATTCGATGGGCTTGACCTGCGTCCAGGTTCTGTGAGCAGGTCTGGCAGGTATGTGATGTTTAAATGAGCTGCAGTCCTTTTTTTAAATGTAGGAGCAGGAAACGAGAGTGTGCTTTTTGTTAAGATTAAAACATTTCTGTGACCTTGAATGCTCATTGCTGACTAATAAAATCCATGGAGGAGAGTTTGCCAGGTGGGTAATGTGTACTGCAGAGAGTGACTGCTGCAGAGGAAGTGCCCCTTTATGGTTAATCTGAGAATGGGTGTTTGCAGCACCTTGTTTGGAGACTGTTTCTGTTTTTCAGCATGAAAAGGGCAGGGAAAACAAAAGGGCAGCACTGGCCGCCCACTTCTTCCTGTACACCTATATACATCAGAATCAGTCTGAATCAAATCACATTGCGAGCTGTGCTCAAATGGAGGTGTTTAGTCAGTAATGTTAGATTTGAATGCTTTAGGAAAATGCACTGGCTCTTCCAGCCTTATGAACCACTCAAAATCTTCAGACTAGAAGTCACAATTTACCAGCCATTCTTACAGGTCTTGCACTTTAAGGTCTTCGTTTAATTCTCATCCACAGCCAATATCGCTAAATAACCTAGCATGCGTGTTTTGTTTGGATTGTGGGAGAAAACTGAACCCAAAGCCTAAAAACTGTACCCAAAGGAAAGCCACGCAAGCACAGGCTGAGTGTTCAAACTCCAACCAGAGCCACTAAACAACTTGGCTTCCCCGTCTTATAGAAAGTGTTTTTGCAATCACTGTGAGTTTTGTTAATATTACTTTTACTTTCTGTAAATGTTTTTGAAACTTCTTTTTCATAATCCAGGAACTACAGTGGGCCTATAAGCAGCACTCCAAAGCCTGTTAGTGAATCTGTTATCACTGCTGACAATGTCGTGTTTAAAGATACAAAACTTCACCTAACCAGGTTTGGAGCTTAAACATACAATTTACAATCACTGAATTCACTCATCATTCATTCATTATTGATTTTGTTGATTTTATTGAATATTAATGATTTAACTCGCAGAATATTCTCAGCCCCAGCTTCTTCTATTTTGCACACCAGTGATGCAATCAAAGACAAATAAGAGTGAGTTACTTCCACCGGCTCCCTTATTCACAAAGTGTTGCCACAGCAGGTAGCTCTGAGTGTTTGATTTGGGAAAGTTTTATGTGATTTTTAAATGTACTGTTTGTTAAGGTTCTAAGCCTGACACAGTCTGAAGGAGGACATGGGGAAAGAGTTAACAGTCGTTATTTCAACAAGAGATTTTGAAATTTACGTGCAGCAAAGTGGTGAAAGGATGAGCAGCCGTGCCAGCTAAGGAAGTAAGGAAATCCCACAGCATGCCCCGCCCCCTGCAAAACAGCCCATGCAGGCTCATAGACGCACATATAGAGAAATAGAGAAAGAAAGAAGGCAAGCAGCCTGAAGCAGCAGTGGCAGGATGGGGGACCATAGCAATTTTGATTTGCCACAACTAATCCCCTTTTGCACAGCGTCATTTGGTCAGCTGTGCCATTTAACTTCAGTATAATGTGAAATCACCTCAAAATGCGAAAGCACAGCATCTTCTTAGCGTTTGTCCCACGTAGTTGTGGGGTCCACTGCGTTCCACGTCTGTCTCCACCTGGAGGGATCAAAGGCGTCTTCTAGCGTGACATTCAAGCGCTGCATGTCTTCCCTGAGGCAGTCACGCCATCGCATTTTGAGGTTTTTTTAACAGAGTCCTCATCACTTCTGTCACTATTTGCATAACACTGAAGTTTCATCTTTTCTGTGATTAATATGATTTATTTTCATTTTCTGATATCTTCACTAGCTACATAGTAGAATAGGGTGAGGCCTAGAATCCACTAAAGCATGTGAATTTACATTCAGTGGAATGCCTGTACATGTGTTGTTAGGTACATAAAGAGCAGCTGGGAACACAATAATCTTGCAAATCTTTGACTTTAGGCAAACAGGCATCTGCTAGGGACAGGAGGTCCTAGTGAGTTGATCTCACTTCATCTATGCTGTGTTCCCCCAGGCCTGTGCATCCAGGAGACCACTGCTGTCACTGATGATGATGGAGCCAAACTATTTAAAGTCTGCCACTCTCTTTAGGTTTACTTTCTCTATTATCTACAATCCACAACAGGAGATTGGCCTTTGATGTGTCCATAGAGGATGAAAAACAATGGGTCAAAAGGGCTGATCCTTGGTGGACCCAAACATTGATGGTAAAAGGCAGCAAGGTCTCCTCGGGGCATTGCATGATGCTGAGGTAAACCAGCTGGACCCATTGGACATAGTCTTCTGGAACGTTGTGTGCCTGAAGACCAAAGATAAGCTGTTGCAGGATCAGGTTGAAGGCTTTATCCAAATCAGCTGATAACTTGTGCACTTCACAACATCACCTTTGCCCTTCCAAATGGGCACTGTAGTGCTGGTCATCCAAACCAAAGCACTTCATCATCACTAATGATTCAGTTGAACTGGCTTGCAAGAATTGAGGCATTGTGGCAGCCAGGGAGTGTTCACACCCCTGCTGGGATGCTGTCTGGCCCACATTTCATCTTCTTGACAGCTGGTTTGACTTCTGTTGCAGTGATTGTCGGCATGACCCCAGAATAGGGTCAGAGCCATCAACTGGAAGATAAGGAACTCATCATTGAAGATTTTTGAGAAACACTTACTCCAACGCTGAAAGATAGAAAGCAGGTCTCAGAGAACGCAATGACCATCGCCCTTGATGTGTCTGAATCTGAGTGACTGGATAAAGCACACCATATAACTGGTTGCTGTCATCTAGATAAATGACTACAGAAATAGGCAGCTACAGTATAATCCTCCCTGTCAGACTCAGGAAAAAGTCTGCTTTGATGAAGGACTTCTGGCTTCTTTGTTGCTTTGTTGTGGAGGGATGCCCTGGAGCAGGACACTCCTCACAGCTCTGAAAATGTACAAACAACAAAGCAGGCAAACCCTGGTCCATCTACTGAGATAAATAGAAGGCCTTGGACTTTTGAGAAAAAATCGTAGAACGAGTGAATAAATATCTGAAAATGATTTCACTCTGCCGTATGTTTTACAGCAAATTCTAACTTGCGAGTCATGCAGTGAATGACAGTCAGGTTAGGGTTGATCTTTTCACATCGGTGTGGCGCCGCACTGACTGGACATGTGATTGACTCTGAGTAACCTTTCTTGGATGTTTTTGTGAGGATCTGCTGCTGTGAATCCTTTAATTTCACTTTCATTTAGCTGGTGCTACTTTTCATGCTGGAATAGAGTGTTAAGCTTGATGGACTATTGAAAAGCCATGCATGAATCAGCATAGATTTGGAACAGGATCATCCCCCCTGCATAGTGTCATCTCTACTATCAGAGGAGAGCAAGCCTCAAAAGAAAAAGCCTATTTTGCAGAAGCAAGTAAATGTACACCAGGGGGTGGTGGGGTCTCTCCACTCGTCTAACACTGTATGTTACAGCTGTACACATTTAGAACGTGTTTGTACAGATAAGACAGGAACGAATAAAATAGAATGGTTTATGTCTGCCAATTTCTACATTGCAGGAATATAACAGGATGCACACCTTGTAGATTTTGTGAGCTACCACTGAAAGATAAATACACTCCAGCTGTGGCTGGTTTCTCTGCAAACTGAGCTGCATCATCATAAACTGCCTTAAAGGCTATCATGAATGTGCTTTTGGTAGTTTCCCTGATATGCTGTTTTCTGCACTTCCTTATTCCCTAAAATCTCTACAGCAGAGATGGAAAATGCCAAGATATCATAGACTCATATAACGTCATTAATGGAAGATATGGCAGGATGAAATAAACCCAATGTTTTTTTTAGGAAGAAGAGCTATTATTAGCTGATTTATTACTGATCAGTGGCATTCCATTACAGCAACCAAGTGAAATATATAAACAGGCATCAGTTAAAGCATACCCAAGAAGTATGTTTGGTATAGTTGGATATAAAACGAGTGATAAATCGCTCTTATCATAACTAGAGCTCTGACCGATAAAGATCAGTGTTTGCATACATCCTTTACATCACTGACACTTTGTGCCTACAGTTGGCTATTGGAGAAGCTAGCTCGACAACAAACAAGACCAGCAGCATTTTTTGTTGTTGTTTGCACTTGTGCATCGTCGATAAATCTGTGGTGACAAGGCTACAATGAGCTGTCGTGAGCTTTTCCTTTACTGCTTTGAGATCAGGGTGACAACAACAAGGATGAATTAGGTTCAGCATTCATGGTTCATAAAGGTTTGGTAACAAAAGAAGGACGATTGGAGGAAAACAAGGGAGGTCTCAGCAAGTTCTGTGATTAGCCATCAGCTATACAAGTCATGGATATATGTATATTGGTTCAGTTGTCCTAGTAAGTCTCCAAATTCTTGGTTTCTGATTAATCACGATCATCAATTTAAGGAGAAAACCCAAAACTACTCATGGAACACAGCATAGTTCTTGCAGTCATCACACATTAGCTATAAGTTATACCTTAAGTCAAATGAAACATAGCATTAGTTCAGGCAATGCAGTCACATCAAAGCACTAACAAGGGTTTTGATTGGATGAGTAACCAATTCACAGTTTAGGCCTGAACCTTCTCTAGGAACTAGCTTTATAGAGTAGCACCTGAGAATATAAAAGTCTGATATAATGACGTCCAGCTGTGCTGATTCCCATCAGTGTGAGTCTTTCCTCTTTCCTCCTTGCAAGGCAGCACCTTTGCCTAAACCAAAATGAGCATTTCCAGTAGTGAAAGCAGAGTGGGCTGCTTCCTGCTCTGCACTACATGTGAGAAATTGCAAATGTGGACGATATTCCAACTTTTGTCCAACACAAGTTCAAAAAACAGCTTCTGACGGTCACTCTCAGGCCAGTGCCATCTGCTGCGATTCAGTGAACGCTCTGATAATCAGGAGATCCTGCCTACCAAGACTAACTAAACCCATTTGGGGGTTTTTTTGTTGTTTTTCTTTTTTTGTTTAATAAAAAGGTTACTTTTTTGACATTTGTGTCAGTTGCTTAGCGATACATGAAAGTCACTATTGCAAAAATTCACTGGAAAGGGAATTGGTCATTAAAGAGAGTGACAGAGTGACAGACCTGAACCACTATGACAAAAGCACAGTCCTTCTAAAGAAAAAGGACCATTTAATAGTAACTGAATGATCTGTGAGTAAAACAGATGAGGCAGCTGAATCAAAAAATGAGATCCTTCAGGGAATAGGTGAGTTCTGAACAGTAATAGTGACTCGGATTAATGTCCTCACCATGAAAGGGAAAAAATCCTGCTGACAGAACTCATCAATCTGGAGGCATCATCCATCAGTGAGAATAAAGCGGTGCTCATTCTCTGCTCAGCTGAAACAAGCTGACTTGATTGCTTTAGTCAATAACAGAAATAGAGTCTGAAGATAAAAACTGCTTCAGTGGGCAATTTACAGTAATATGGGTTTCTGGTAGAGAGGTATTTTTTTCACATGTGCCCTGTGGGGTTACTGAAATAAATACATGATGAGTTGATGACTAAAATGCTGGCACTGTAATTTATTTGGCATATTTTTATTAATTCATATCACCCAGCAATCACTGTCTGATGGCAAACACACATTCAAAACCTCTGCTGCTCTCCATTATTCACAGGCTTTCCGACCTTACTGTGTGACAAGTTGTCACTCACCAGTGGCTGCTGTTGTAAGCTGTTAAAACTCGTAAGATTAATTTTACTGGAACAAAAAAAATAAAAAATAAAAAATAAATCAGCCCTTGCTGTCATTTAGCCAGCTTGTTAGCTTTGATGACAACAGGACAAAAGGTTAGAACAGCTTAACAAAGAGATATACTCGAACCATCTATCCCTGTCTCATAACTGTACGGCTGCTTTAGTGGTGTGTGTGGGCTAAATGGCAAAAGTAAGTCCATTTTGAACACATTTTGGTCTTTGTGTCCCCAAAAAGGTCACAACTGTCAAAACAACTCTCTGTTGGTCAATTTCCTTAAGTAAAACACAAACGACACAAAGGATTTGTGCACATGTCTCAATGTGGCAGTTCCACGTTGTTTTTCTTCTTCTTCCTTTTCTCTTCTGTTCTTGCTCTTTAAGACCAAGTCATGAGAAAGAAAAGAAGGGATTGGTCAGAGGGAAAAAAATATTCATGTTCATGTTTAATTCATGTTTGTTTTGTGTGTGTGCGTTTTTTTTTTTTGATGATCACAAAAATGATCATCCAGTAAGACATTGCCCGAAACACCTCCCCTAGGAGGCGTCCAGGTTGCTTCCTAGGCAGAACCTGAACCACCTCAGCTGGCTCCTTTCAGCTCTACTCTCCCCTCACTCATGAACAAGACACCGAGATACTTGAACTCATCCATCCTTTTCCAGCTATAAGCCAGTGTCTCAGTCTTGAAGGCACTAATTTTTCAATCCACTTCACGCTTGGCGGCGAACTGCATGGTGCAAGCAGGAGATCGCCACCTTATGACGCTAACAGATCTGCATAATCTGCAAAAGGTAAATATAAACTCCTGAGGACAACAAATTGGAGACCCTCCATCTGGCTGTGCCTAGATATTCTGTCCAGACTACGAACACAGTCAGTAACAAAGGACAGCCTTAGTGAGGCTAACACCCACAGGAAATGAGAGGGGCAGGGGGCTGCCTTCAAGTAGACCCAGGATTCACTGGGGAGATTATATCTCTTGGCTGCCTTGGGAACAACTCGATATCCCCCAGATGAGCTGGAAGAGGTGACTGGGATGAGGATAAGTGGACGAAAATGAATGGATGGATCCTGTAGTGATTGATGTCCAAAGCCTGTAATACGTCTGTATATTTTTCAGTGAGCATCTCAAAAGATGAAAAAGAAGAAGATGATGAGTATCTAAATCTGTGGGAGTGAAAATAAATGTCAAATCAACATGTCACATCTCAGTTTGTGACATCTATCAGAGATTAAGAGTAAGTGTGCCATGATTATGATAACATCCTTGTTTCTGTTATTTGCTTCTGTGACAGGTCGGTATGTCCCAGCCTGAAGATTAGCCTCAAGCTGAGTATCTATCTATGTATGTATCTATTTATCTATGCTGTACTTTCTCTGGGGACAGGAAGAGATTATCATAAATCACAAGACCTTCTCTCTGCTGTAACAGTGGGATCCCAGCTGAAGGCGCATGAATCATGTTCCACCTTCTCACATGCACTCACACACACATTAATTGAATCTCTGAGTGTTTAACAAACCATCTCGGCTATCCGTGTAAGCGCCTGGGGGCAATCAATCTCTTCAGGCACCGCTAACGACCCTCTGCACATAAAAAGTAAAGCATATTCCCCATTAATGACTCCCCCATAATGACATTTTCCTCTGCATCCTTCTCCTATCCATGACACACACGCTTGTCCTGTACTAATGACTGCAAACATGCAATTAGCTTAAAAGTGATTTTACGAAAAATTGACATCCGCACAGCACCGTCTCTCCGATCTGTTTCCTTCCACCCCCTGTCACTTCCTCAGTTTAATGGGAATAATTTAAGACCATGTTTTCATGACCTTTCTGACTGTTCGACCAAGACGCCAATATCTGCCAAAGAAAATGGAAAAAGATGCTAAACAGGACAGCCTCACAGCATGTTTCAAACCTGTGTCATGGCATTCTTTGCTTGGACACAAAAACCCGTCAACCTGAGTTGGATGGGCAGAAGAGAATGGATGGATGGATTCAAGTTTGGAATAGGTTTGACTTTCCAAACTAAATATGACAGAACTGCTGCCCGATGTGGGGAGAAATAACGTTTTTGTATGACACACCTAATTTGCAATGAGCGCTGGCCAGTTGACGATTGATAATAAAAAAACAATTATGGTAAATGGTCTGTATTTGTATAGCGCTTTACTAGTCCCTAAGGACCCCAAAGCACTTTACATTTACAGTCATCCACCCATTCACACAGTCATCCACACACTGGTGATGGCAAGCTACATTGCAGCCACAGCTGCCCTGGGGCGCACTGACAGAGGCGAGGCTGTTGGACACTGGCACCACCGGGCCCTCTGACCATCACCAGTAAGCAACGGGTGAAGTGTCTTGCCCAAGGACACAACGACTGAGACTGTCGGAGCCGGGGCTCGCACCGGCAACCTTCCAATTACAAGACAAACTGCCAACTCTTTGAGCCACGATCGCCCGTATTATAAACACATTTGCTGAAATACACAGTTACACTCAACATTACGAGAATCAGAAGAGTCAAAGTTACAATCTGGTTTGCAACAGACACATTTAAAGATCTCAAACAACTTGAAGGCCACATTTCATCTTTAGCATGCATTACAGGGTGATTAAAATGCTACATTTTTTAATTAAAAATAGATTTCCTATTACTTTCTCTGAGGAAATATCTGAGCTTTAGCTACACAGCATAGAAGACATGATGCTTTAGGTTTATGTAGCTCACCACTTAAATAGTATTTACTGTTGTCATGACAGTACATTGTGGGCTGGATACAGGACATAAATCATGAGTAATAATAACTGTTGTTCGGCTGGAGTCTCAGGGTCGATTGTTTAGTCGTTATGCTGTCATCTCACCAATGACAATGCCAGTAATTCTTTCGTAAGGAGAAAATGACTGACCCATTTTTTTTAGCAGAAGCAGGCATGGCATCAGTAGGAGAGAGGGTTCATGGATGTAATGAAGGAGAGGTGGTTTGACAGAGGAAATTTAGACATAGGGAAACCAAAAGTGAAGAAAAAGAGGAAAAAGAAAGTAGATGACAAACGACAAAAAAGAAGACAAATTAAAAAAAACTCTTACATCTGCATTGGATCCCAAAGCTAATGGTGATTACTAGTTAGAGACTATATAAAGATGGATGGATGGATATATAAAGACTGGATCCCTCAGTAAATGCCTGATGACTTTATGGTCTCGGTCCCTGCATCCATTCCTTCTGTAAGAAACATGAAGGTTCTTTGTACATTTTATTCTTCATTAGTGTTCAGGAGGATGATAAAGCAGAGAATGCTTCGGGCCAGATCTGCTTTCTCAGTCACATGTTTCTACAGTATTAGCATGCGACATCCTTTTTCCCTCCTTTTTTTCTTATAATATTTGCTTTCAAATAGCTGTCATGGAGACTAGTGTGGCTGTTCTCCCAGGTGCTACACTAAAGTTTAACATCATGGCATCTGTTAAAAAGGAGATTTATGAGGTTTAATGGAGTTAGAAGTTAGTAGAAAGTTAGTTTGCTAATTTCCATCTAATGATAATACAACGTGTTTTTGACTCGGATTTCTAAAAAACTAAAATATGCAGCTCTGCTATGGCTTTGGACACTGATGAGGACAGAAAATGAAACAACAGCAGTGTTTGTAGGGTTACTGAAGTTGGCCTAGCTCCCATATAATCATGTGCTACCTACAGAGCTATGATTAGGATAATATGAGCACATTAGCAGAGCAGAGACAGAGGATGAGCATTAACTTTTTCCCCTCAGTTAACGTTAATGTGAAGGTTTTTACAATGGGCAGAGACAAACTGTTACACAGCAATTTTCTACTTTAACTAAGAGCTCAAATTACAAACACTCACACTCTAACGGAGCAGCGGGGTCAACTCAGGGTTCTGTATCATTCCCAAGAAATACTTTAACATGCACCGCCAAATGATCCACCGCCATTCTGATCAGTAGCCACCCTGCACTAACTCCACAGACTACCACAGCTACCCATGTATTATATGTTTTGTAATAGAGACACATAAGGGGAATCAGTTTACATCCTAAATTAGAAGGAATGTGGCATAGGAAAACGAACTCTAGCTCTCTATACACCATGCACATTTTTTGGTAAGGGTATAAACAATAAAAGATGGTGGATTGGCCAATTGGTAATGATCGACAAATTACAGCCGATGAGGTCGAACTTTAAATTTCCGTATTGAGATTAAAAAGAACGCGATTTGTCACGTACTTTAGCTAGAATGAAAAATATTTACAAAGCTGGAGTTATTCTTTACGCTGCGCTGCTGCCTCTTCTTTTCAAATTCTCTCCCCTTCTCTCTCCTGTTGCTACATGAATCAGGAAAATAACCAATCGCCCACTTTGCGCCAATAAGAGGAAACTAGTGGATGTCGCGCTAAACAACAGCAGCACGTTTAAGGTTGATAAGCTGTTGTTAGAATTTATTTAATATTACTTTCTAGTATCAGCTGATGTTTCCTGGAGCCACAGCCGTAAAAGCCGCTGGTTATGATATCAGTTTGGAGAGGGAAACATGAAGATGAAACCAGGAGACGTCCTTACTGAATCATCAGAGCTGAACAGGTGATGAAGAAACAGGTTTCCCTTTTAGGTGTCATGCATGAGTTGAGTTATGAACTGTTTCTGTGAGACAAATAACATCAGTATCCTTTTCTGCATAGCTGATACTGGTAACTGTGCAGGGGCGGATCTAGCAAAGTTTTGCCAGGGGGCCAGGTAGGGCATTAACAGGGAAAGGGGGGCACAAAGAAATAATTTTCTTTCTTATTCTCATTTAAAATGTCTGGTTTTAAATTTTTTTTATCTAAATCTTAAAACCAAAGTTTTCATCTGATCTAAAATGTATAGAAATCCATTATTGTTTGTAGGAACTATTAAGTCTAATATATACCCTAGTAAGCTATAGTACCTTTTCCTTTGGGAAGGTGCCATCTGTGCAGTCTGCAATTCTGTTGAAGAAAGATGTTGAATCTATTTAATTATTGTAGAAAAATAATTGGTTTCTGTGCATTTGTTTTACACGTGCATTAAATTAAAGTCGATTACGTCGATTAAGCATCATGAGGCGGAGGGTGGGGTGGGGGGGGTGGTTGTTTATTTTTATTTTTTTGTTGGAAATTGGCAACCCTATTAGTTAAGTTGTTCAGGTTGTTTAATATTTGTTATTTGTTTAATATTTATTTGTTATTTGTTTAATATACTAATATAATATATATGTCACGGTCCTGGGTCGGGTCGACCCAGCTTTTGTGTTTTCTTATGTTTCTTTCTTTATTTTGACATTTTGGAGTGCCGTGGGATCGCTGGGGTTATTATGATTCTGGTTTTGGGAGATTTGTATGGGTGTTAATTATGTTCACTGTGACT
>VUQR01024257.1:0-13463 GCA_015108515.1 Hemichromis elongatus
CAGGGGTTTTAAACAAAAAAAAAACAACAACAACAAAAAAAGGCCTCATATAATATATTCGATACAGTGCAGTTTCTGTATTACTCGCAGTGTTGGTTCTGTTACCAAAGCCAAACCATGATGTAGTTGTGATGAGCCATCCTCAGAGGCAATAACTCTTCTTCTTCTCTTCTCTTCTCTTTGGATGTTTCGTTGTTTCTCTGTCCTCTTCGCTTGTTTCTCCTCCTGCTCTTGAGTATTCAGGGGGGTGAAATTCAGTAGCACCTAAGGGGTCAAGTCATGTAGCCTTTCTCCTGTCTCTCCCGCTTGCTGTAATTTTGCATTCATGAACGTGTTGCTACCCTCCACCAGAAGGTTTGACCACTTCAACCCTACCCTCTTACTCCAGTTCAATAAAAGCACCACAATGGCTACCAAAAAAAAAGAAGAAGAAAAGTGTATAAGCTAGTATAATATCTTATACTGACATATACGCTAGTGTCATATGCTGACTGGGTTAAACTGGGGTAATAGAAAAGAAGAATCTTAAGAAAATACTACAAAAACATCCTGTATAACAGTACTACTACTTGAATGCCTCTGTTTGTGACTGAAATTTCTATTTCTTTTTTTTGTTTGTTTGTTTTCTGTTTTGTTTTTTTTGTTCTTTTCCTTTTGTTCTGTGAAGGTATGCTAAATGTGCGCCTCTGTAAATATTCCCTCTGCGTGCTCCGAGGAATAGTTCCCTGGTACTGTAATTTGCATTAAATAAAGAGTAGGATAGCCTGGAAATGATCATGAAATTTGTCTGTTTGACATTCTTTTACTGTGTTTGTTTCTGTATCTTTGTATACATGAAATAGGTTTGAGTTTTTTAACAAAACCAAAGTGGTAGCACCTTATATATACCTGAGGTACATTGCTGAAGCGGCAGGGACATACATTATATATTGTCAATTGGGCTTTATTAGGTAAACGTGCTCAACTAATCATTAATGCAAATGTATATTCGGCTAATCACATGGCTCCAGCTCAGTGCATTTAGGTGTGTAGACATGATCGAGATGACCTGATGAACTTTAAACAGAGCATCAGAATGTGGCATGGTTGTTGGTGCCAGACTGGATGACTTGGTGGGATTTTTACCACACAACCATCTCTAGAGTTGTTATAACCAGGATGCACATTACCATCTCTGAATGCACACACATGGAAGCTTGCAACAGAAAACCACACTGGATGCCACCTCTGTCAGCCAAGTACAGGAAACTGAGGCTATAGTTTACACAGGCTTATCAAAAGTGGACATTAAAGACTGAAAACACGTCTGTCCTGTTGCTGTGTTCGGACCATAGGGTTAGAATTTTTTCTTTTAAAGCCCTGCGACAGACTGGAGACCTGTCCAGGGTGTACCCTGCCTCTCGCCCTAAGACAGCTAGGCTAGGCTCCAGTGCTCCCTCGACCCTGAAAAGGATAAGCAGAAGTGAATGGATGGATGGAATTAAAAGCAGGGATCCCTCCTGCGTTGTATCAACAGTTTCAGGTTGGAGGTATAATGTTTTGAGGGATATTTTCTTTGCAAACTTGGGGCCCTTTAGTACCCACTAGTACCCTTAGTGCCTGTTTAAACACCAGAGTACTGTTGCTGATCATAAAAACAGTCTACACAACTTTTTTTTTTTATGTGTTCTTCCAGCAGGTTAGCACACCATGTCACAAAGACCAAATAATCTCCAACTAGTTTCTTGAACATGACAATAAAGTCACTGCAGCCAAAAAGCCTCAGCAGTCACCAGATGTGTAATGCTATCATGTCAATCAAGTCTCCAGCACTTCAGTCTGTGCCACAAAGAATTAGGTCAACTCTGAAGAAAGAAATGTGACCAGCCTGATACTATCAAGACGTATCTGTTAAAGTGTGTAGTGAGTGTCTTTTTGCGTATATTGCAAAACTCATATGATCATGTAGATTCACACTACACTGATTTCTATTTATATATTAAGAGTCTGAAACTTTGCTAATGATTCAATGGCGTACAAAGAAGAATGTCTTTACGACAACATGATGCACAGAGATAACAGAAGCAGCAACAGTGAAATACAAAGTCTATAGTAAATAAAAGTAAACCAATGTGCAGGTATACTGTGCCAGGTAAATCCAAGGATTGCAGTTAGAGTGCCAGTTTTAAGTTCAACTCAATTAGGTTAAACTTTAATGGTGACCTGAATGCAATAGCTGAAAATCCCTTTGGATTGGTCGTAGTTCTTGAAAGAAAAGTATTAAAAAAAAAAAACCTGAATCAAACAGAACAGCTGACGGGGTACTGTAAATAGAAATCTTGAAGAACCTAAACTCTCAACTCTCAAAGTCACAAGAATGAAAAAAGGTCTCCTTAGTGCAATGAGAAGGGTTGAGTGTGCCATCGCAAATTAAGGTAGACAAAGAACTGCCACAAAGGAAAACCGAGTTCCTCCCGTGGGGCCTGTTTATTTAATCCAGCAGATTGAAAGTGACCAACAAAACTTTAGGACAGTCGAGATATTTGCAGTGCAGATCAGTCTTGCAGATAACCTGTTTTTCTGCGTGTGGCCACAGTAGGGCAGTGTTTGTCTTTTTATTCCATTAAAAAAACGTTCATTCATCTGTGTTTACAAAAACTGTAACATCAAGGCACCAAAAGCACAAAGGAAGACCAACAAACAGCATTCTACATATAAAAGCAGCTTTTTCTGACTCACTTTAAGAGTCACAACACTGACTCACTCACTCTCTCTCCCCCAGTTTTTGTCCTATCAATATTTAAGACAGTTTTTGACACACGTAAAATAACAATAGGATACTTTCATTTAAGCATCCCTATTAATAAGAGTGTTTGTGCTGCTCATATACAGCAGATACTTCATAAGTCATTACAGGAGCTTTTACTGACCACCTCCATTATGAGAGGAGTGATGGTGTCGGGCTGGATGTCCTGGATCTGTAGAATCTGTTTGCTGTACTCCTCAGTCATCGTTCTCATCTCTGTAAAGCAGGCTATCACTTTGGGATACAGCAGGCTGAAATACAAGAGACAGTTTGATAATTGCAGCGTGCAAAAACACTTCACACTGACTGGAAATGGATGGGAATTTGACATTTCACTCACTGTTTCTCTGGGCCTGTTCTCTTGCAGTCAATCCAGGTTTTTAGCGTCAACGCCAAGTTTTCATGAAACTTGTCAATCAAGCTGTGTTGCTGCACGCCTGGACGGTCTGGCAAATCAAGTAAAACTTCTCTTAATTTAAAGCAACTTCACTTTGAAGGAATATCCGAGAAAGCATTTTTATTTAGAGCTGGGTACAAATGCACACTGTTTGTAGGGTTTAAATATTTACAGGGTTGGTTAATTATTGATTTGGTCATGGCGAGGACTGGGATGAACTGATGAAGAACAACCATCACCTGGAGAAAACAGGGACATGGCTTGTATGAGAACATATTCTTCCTCCTGCAGGCCCAGTGTGCGCAGGGTGTGGTGAAATCTGAACAGAGGCTCCAGCAGGAGTGGCTGAAATCCCGCTGGAAAACACAGGAAAACGGGTCAGGAACAGGACAGAGATGGGAGGACAGTGACAGTCTGAGGCCTACTGAGGTCTGATTGGTTCCCGCTTTTCTCCACGCTCTCAAGCACTGATTTAAATTGATATGTTTAGTTCCCATTTTCAAAGGAACTACCATAAAGGTGATTCTGGCAGGGATTTATGTGCGGAAATGGGCAACATCCATACCAGGCAACCCACAATCTACAAGCTCATTCATGCAAGATTATCCATAACTGGGGGAAAAAAAAATAAAAATCAGGGAGAACGATAAGCTCCAGACCCATTTGTCCTTCTCCAATCACCTAATGATCCCCTATAAGTAGATCCGTCTGTAATCCTTTAAAAATCACGGGTTTGCTTTGCTGCCGTAGCGATTATTCACAAATACACAAACCATGTATGTCAGTAAGAAATGTGCTCCAAGAACATGCTGCAGGACTTTCCAGACATTCTTACTAAAATATTTTTGCACAAATTCTAAAAAAAGCGGTGGTGGTGATTTGTCACAACTTCCCTACAGTTTTTCCAACACACAACACTTATAAATGTCACTGACATGTTGTTGGCCTAGGAGCACTGAAACGGTGACTAAGGAATTTGCACCAATAAAGACAATTAAAAGCCGGCTGAGTAGTCGGGGTATCCTTGGTGCGTTGAGTGGAATCAGTCAGACTACAGTTTATACTGATTTCTGTTGTTGTGGCTGAAATAAAGGTACAATTATTCCGCTTGGCTTTGCTGGAGAGATTGTAGCAGGGATATACCAAAGACCCCTGTGGTATGGTTTAATTGTATTTTCATTACTTTAACAAAAAAAAGAAAAGAAAAGAAGAGAAGAAGAAGGGCTATTTTTAGTGTTTATTCTTGGTGTGACCTACTTTGAGGTCAGTCTAAGCAGTTAACTCACAACTAAAGTAGCATGAAGAGCAAACACCTTTGGGATGGATATTTGTATTTGCGCACCTAATCCAGTGTGAACGCTGCAGGTCAGCACCTTGAAATTTAAGCAGAGCTCTTTTCCCTGTAATCTCAACTGTGCTCAGTGTGAATTCTTAATTGCTAAGAGCTGTTTGTCTAATAGTACAAGGAAGCTTCAAGAAAGCGCCTGTTTGTAAGGTTTTTTGGAATGAACGAAGTAAATACCAGTTTGACAACATTGCAGTGTTTTTCAAGGAGTCATGTTACACCACCATGTGACAACATGTGACAAGAGCGATAAGAGACTGGACATTTTATATGCCTGACTGTTTCAAAAATAAAAGCACAACATGTGCAAGCATGTTAGGAGCGTTAATTTCATTCCTGTTTGTTAATCCTTTGTAACTTTACACGTCGTTTAGAAGCAAAAAAACAGTAACAACTCAATTTGGTCATCAAGTGAAAATATTTTGCAGGGGCAAAGGTCATTCACTCGACAAAATGTCAGTTTTTTAAATCAGGTGTACAGAATTTGTAATCACAGTTTTCTGAGATGTTATTTCGAGTCCTTAGACAACACACACCTCAGAGTTAGTACAATTCAATCAGTGACAGGCCAGAGTTGTCTCCACTACTGAATGTATTTTGTATTTTTATACACCAACGTATAAGCATGAACTAACGAGATTACTGTGCACAGTGGAACAAAGTGATGGACTCAAAAAATTCACACCCACATTTGCAGTTTCTCAAACTCTTTGGAGTATCTCAGTATTTTAAACTGCACACCCACTCACTGTCACACTTTTTTCAGCAAAAGCTTTCATACACCCGCTACAGTCTTTGCCAACGCCGAAGAGAAGCTTGATATTGTCAACACAGTGGATGATTAGGGAGCTAATTAGGCCTAATCCTCCACTATCCTCCAAGCAGTGCCAAATGTAGAGACAAATGAAGAAAACAAGTGCCAAAAACTGCAGTTCCTCTAATGACCACTTGAGGCTTCATTCATTCATCCTGCTTATTCAACACAGGCTCACCGGGGTGCCAATGAGTTAGTGGTTGGTTACACCAAAACATCACAAGGCTAACAGAAAACCAAGCAGCCTAAAACTGGATTACCATGAGTGTGTAGTGTCCGCCGCTCATTTTAGGCCACATTGTATTCAACATGAAGTTCATTTTATTAACTTTTAAATTTACGTGTCAGAAAGGAAGCTCATCCAGGATATGCTCTTCTCGTCTGGGATGGTGTAAACCACCCAGCAAGTCATGATATTTGTCAGATAAGCCATTAAAAATGCTCCAGATGACACAACATCACAATTAGTTCCTGCAGGTAGTAGCAAGCCTAGCAGACACCTATAGCTGCCTGGACAGGTATCAATCAACGAACTTAACTATTGAGGTGAGTAAGTGGTTAAAAACCTCACCCAACTCAGAACGTACGAAAAGAGAAACTATCCATGAAGCCAAAACTGTATTTTGTACTAGGTCGTAAACTTGCTAAATTTGTTGGCAGTTTTAGCACAGGGGTCTGGGAACTGACTTGCTTTTTGAGCCAGCCTCAAGTGGCACCTAGAGGAACTGCAGTTTTTGCCACTTGTGCATGGGTCTCATTTTTCAGGTCCCACTGACTTATTTGTTAAAATATCCATGTTTTATAGTCTGTTCAGAAAAAAATCAGGAAAGTGGCCACTAAGTGACAAGTTACAGCGGGACTTCACATAATCTAATCTAATCTAATCTAATCTAATCTAATCTAATCTAATCTATCCAAGTCTTACCTCGTACGGCGTCATCTATGCAGTATGTAATATGGCCACATTCCCATGTGCTTGTTTTTAAGTTGAACACCATGTTAAAGCGGATCTGCATTATTTCAAATGTGGCTCCCTTCAGCAGAGATATTTGGTCTCCTATGGTAAGAGACCTGTAAGACATCAGTTTAACATTAAGCATCGAAAACGCACCTACTGAATTGAAATATTCGTTGATGTACACATTTACCGGAAGTCCTGGAGACTTTTGGAAAAGCTAATGACGTCCTGGATCATGTAAGTCGTGAGGTCGGCCACGTGCGGAAGAGCGGTGAAAACACATCTGTTTTCGACGTCGCTCCCTATTCTGTGTTCTTGTTTTTTAATGGAACCGTGGAAACAGGAGAATGAAGAGCACGAGGTGACGGATGGCGATGATGTGGGCTCGGTGGCAGATTTACTCGCAGCGGCGCAGGCGTTTCTAGGGCACTCGGTCAGAGGGTTAAAGAGCTTGCTTGCCGTCTGCTTGTGTGTATTCACAGGAAGGATGTTTCGGTCCATAGGCTGAAAAAAAAAATCAAAGATCTGTTACACAAGTTAAAACAAAGAAGATGATGAAGACCTCAAACTGCATGTATTCACTCACACACCCTGAAGCCGCTGAAGCGGGAAAATGCTGAGTCGAATGTGCTGCGGTGACCAAAGAGCAGTTCCTGAACAAGTTTTTCTTGTTGGCATGAAAGCTGCATTGGGGAGTTAAGTATCTTATTCTTCTTGATTTGGACCCTTCTCTCCAGCACCTTTTCATCAGACATGACCACTGAACAGGCACAAAAATACAAGCATGGACTATGTCAAGTACGTCAGAACAAAAAAAAGAAAATCTGATCCGAATCATCACTTCTTCTAAAGCCATAAAAATTTTGTGTATCACTTTTTTTGTACGACGTGACGCCATGTCAACATGAAAAATGATAACAAGCATAGTAGAAACTGATAGGTGCGCCTTTTATAATATCACATACTTCCTACAGTGACTTTAATGTAAACTATAAAGTATAAAAGCCTTAAAATGTTACGTACTGTCTTTGCTCATGCCAATAGCCTGGCATTTGCGCATGCGGCAGGCTGGACACGACCGGCGGTTGTTTTTCGTTATAACACATTTATTCAGGAATGGACAGCGGAGTTGGTTTAACCTCTTTATGGTACGCCTGAAATGAAAAACATCCACCCACAAACAGCTTATGAACATCAATACAATGTTAGAAGTCACAAAAAATGAAATTACACTTTGTGTTTTAGCGTTTTTGCATGCCTTAGGTTTAACTGCTTGTTAATATAAATGAATGAGTGAAATGTGCAATCTCAATTTCTACTGCAGCATTCGTTTGATAGGGTCAGAATTGGGTATAAACAACATAAATGCATGGATCTCTGCTCCGTTCAGGCTGGTAGTGGTGATGTAATGGGGTGGAAGATATTTTTTTGGCACATTTTGGGGCCCTTACCAACTGAGCATCGTTTAAACAGGACAGCCTACCTGAGTAATGTGCCTCACCTTGTCCACAGTGTACCCATCATCTGATGGCTGCTTCCAACAGGATAATGCACCATATCATTAAACTCAAATCACCTCAACCTGGTTTCTTAAACAAGTTCCCTGTAATCAAATGCCCTCCAAAGTCACAAGCTCTTAATAAAATAGGGCACCTTTGGGATGAGGTGGGTTAGAAGATTATGGATGTGCAGTAACTATGTGCTATCATGTAAACATGGACCAAAATCTCTGGGGAATGTTTCCACCACCAAGAAATAAAGCAGTTCTGAAGGCAAAAGAAGACCACCCTGGTATTAGCAAGCTGTACCTAATGAACTTTCTGTACTGTGTGAACCGTGTAGATTTAATTTGGGAAGGCGTTGAAATTAGAGAAGGTCAAATTAAACAACCAAAGTAGATGAGAATATCACACTGACGCCATCTTTTGTGCCAGAAACCGAATGTTATCTGAACACACAGCTCAGACAGCAGCATCTGAATAACAGGGACAGACAGAGATTTGGTGGCAGCAAAGTGAGGTTTAAATAAACAATACTTTGGCCTAAAGTAGTTCCATAATAAGCAAAAATTAGCACACTTCTAAATGAGACAGTTCAGAGAGCATATATGGTAAACAATAGAATGATTTTCAAATCAAAATAAATGCAGTTAAAATAAACTGTAAGCTTTAATACTAGAAAACTGTAGTATTAAAGGTCCCAGTGATCGATGATGATGATGATGACACACAGCTTCCTATCTGACAGGCATGTTGAGCCTCTCATTATATAAACTCTCTGATCAAAAAAGTTGAATAATCTTTAACATCTGAATGTGAAGAAAACTGAAAATGTGATTAGTGTTAAAGTTAATAGTCTAATCTTTTACGCAGTTAAAACACATTTCAAACATAATAAACGTCAGAGTCTGACTCAGAGTAAATCGTGTTTTCATTTATCACGAGCAGACTAGACCACTGCCATTTCCTGTTTGTGAGCCTTCCTAGTAAAAGAGTTCAGCTTATTCAGAACATAACTACACCAGTCCTAACTAGGTCAACAAATCATGATCTAGTCTTCTGAAATCTGCATGTGCCACAGATAGAATACTATTCAACCTCCTACAAATTCATCTGCGTTACTCAGGTCACAGTGAACTGAGATGACCTTCAGACTGCAGAGCAGACACTGAAAGCAGGGTAGCTATTGTATGCATATGTATATGATTATATATATACTGTAAATAGGTGTAGGCAAGAGAGTATATATATAAATGTAGTATAGTGAATGTGCTTGTGTGTATATTATCTCATCACTATCGCGTGTGCGTTTTTTTATTAGGTTGACGGTACTAAAAGTAGAGAGGTGCTGAACTGAATTCCATTTAATTTAATACTACTTTTTAAAAAATACTTTTTTAGCCTGAACAAATGTGAAATGTGGTTTCACTTTATATGATATTCAAAATTTACTAAATACATTGCAAAAAAACTTTTTCAAGGTACAATATCTCTTATTAAGAAAAAAAAAATCTGCCAATGGAGCAAGTGAAAATTCTCTAATTTTGCTCTAGTTTTAAGATTCACTGTCTTGAAATGAGTTCCTATATCTTACTGAAATATTACTCTGCAGCTGTTCTTGCCTTTGAAGTGTAATGAGATAATTTTGACTAGAAATAAGTAAATTTACTTGGTAAGATTTGGAGTTTTTGCGGTATAACCAGCCAACAAAATGACATGAACATTAAGAACATTTTCCAAAAATTAGTTTAAGGCAAAAACTGTTTATGCAATACTAATGAGCTTGAAAGTGTTTGTAGTGACTGGCTGTACTCTTCAGCACACAGCCTGAACCGTCTTAGCCAAGCTTTCTCAAATTTTCTTTAAGGAATAATTTCTTCAGGAATAGTTCTGCAGGATTTTTGAAGCACTTTCAAAGCTCTTTTTTTGGATGTTGGGTTCCTTTTGTTCTTTTTTCTGTCAAGATGATCCCCACACTGCTGTGGAGGTGCAGGCTCTGGGGAATGCTTTTATTACATTGGCAGTGTGTTTGGAATCATTGTGCTGAAAAAGAAATCGGATGCCAATCAGACGTTTTCCAGATGGTATCGCGTGTTGGATCCAAATCTGTTGGCATTTTTCTGAGTTCATAATTACATTAATTTTGACAAGATTCCCAACACCACTGGCTGAGACACCCCAACAGTGACAGAGTCTCCACCATGTTTTACAAATGGCTGTGGTATGAAGGTAAATATGTTGCACCTACTGTGTACTACTCAACTGATCTATTAACAAAGATTTGAGCCACAAATCTCAAGACCAGTTGCCACTGATGTTCAGTCCAGTTCTTGTGTAATTTAGCATACTTCCACCTTTTCTGCCTGTTTTCCTCCCTTAAGAGCAGATGGATGAACTGAAGGGCCAGATGCATCTCTCTGTGTCTCTCTGTGTCAGGTCTTTGCTGGATTTTTTGCTTTTTCCTTAAGAACATGACTTTTAGAAACTGTTCATCTGCTGGACATGATTGAGTTTTTCTAAGCCGGCCACTTCTTCTTTTGTCTTCCACTTTCCTAACAATTTTTAAGGACACTGCTAAAATATGCCAAATTTTCATCTAATATCTCTTATTAGATTAACTAAGTTATTAGCTATTATGGACAAAGCTCTGATTTATCCCTTGAGTTCAATCAGGAGTCTTTTATGCTCATCAGGTACAAGAACTGGACTGAAAATGAGTGAAAACTGTCACGAGAAAGATTTTGGAAGATCTTCAGGAAAACTGGATAAATATTGCTCAGTACCACTTTAAAAGATTACAAGAGAGTCTGGCTTCTTGGAAGGAAAATCACTGATTTGCATATTCACGTTCACAGGGGAT
Source organism: Hemichromis elongatus (assembly GCA_015108515.1). Taxonomy (NCBI): domain Eukaryota; kingdom Metazoa; phylum Chordata; class Actinopteri; order Cichliformes; family Cichlidae; genus Hemichromis; species Hemichromis elongatus. Next base: position 10,659 of record VUQR01024257.1, read on the forward strand.
TATTTTCATGAAAAAGCTGGACCTCATTGGGTCGATGTCGGCACACCTATATTGGGCCATTTATTGCTATATTCATGATGTTATTGAGGAAGCTTTACCTGAAGAAGCCCTTGCAGCCTTCACAGGTCAAGGCACTGAAGTGGTAACCATTAGCCAGATCTCCACAGACACCACACACTCTGGGCTCCTCATCATCTGTCAGCTTCTCCTCGTCATCTTCTTTATTCTGCCTTGCGAGCACTTCACTGATGATTTGCACTCCAGCGGCCTTCTCACTCATTCTCACCTGAGAGATAATCAGATTAGTTTGGCGTTGCTGCCTTCACATCTGTTCTGGACAAGATTGATTCAGTAAGAAGTGGAAAGGTTCCCTGTAAGATCAAGCTTGGGTTTACTTTCTATCAGCACTACAACGTCACAGTAAACGTACAGGATACACACTGTATATTCTACATTACTGTGCTCTGATACTCTTAAATGAAAGGATATGACCACAATATTGTGGCTGAATCATTTTCTCCGAGTAGAGACACATACCTGGATATGACTAAAGGCTCCTTGTGGAGTCATTTATGTCTATTATGACCCTCTATTCATCGTGGCTCACAGTAGGAGATCACCTTAATTTTCATCAAAGAGTAATTTTCTGAAGTGGACTGAACAAGATGGACTCTTTAATTTTTGGGTTTTTTTTAGACTTTCCAGTGGGAAAAAACGGTAAGTGACACAAAAAACAAGCATATTGTTGATTTATGACTTAGCAATATCGAGTTCACGTGTTTCTGCCAATAAATAATGCTTAATGCAACTTTTGAATTTTAACATTCAAATCCCTCCAGATTACTGACACACTAAAAGCATAACTTGAATGTAATTCGCTGTGGTTCTTTAAAGCATACACAACTCCACACCCTCCACTGAAGCAGCGTGTAAAAACATTAGTGCTGTTTGGGAGTGCTCGTCCTTTACTCCCACCCTGCAGGCAGGCAGGTTTGTAACAGCAGCCTGACCTGTCTAACGAGTTAAAAACGTGCACACGTTCACACAGACCCATTCAGGTTTTCATTAAGTAAACTCTTTTCCTTTCTTTACCTGGTTGAATGTCTGGCTTAAATCATTCAAATCACTCACCTGATGATCCCAGATGTCAAAACAGCTGTGCGTGCTCCACAGGTGCCCGCCTTTACTGCTTTTAATCAGGGGGGATTTGAGCTTGAGCAACAGGTGAGAGAATCGAAAACAGCTCGTCATGCAAACTTTCAACCAGCTTAATGTTTAATACTGCGCCGTTCGCCAGCACTACAAAAGCCTGCGGCAGAAGAAAGTAACATCCAGCACCGCCTACTGATGTCGTACTTCGTATACGCGGATTACGGACGCAGGGGCGTTTCCAGGGATTGGGTGGCACAGGACGAATCCAAATATTTATTCAGAAATGGAATCAGCACAGAAACAATAGACACGATTTTCTTGCAAAAGTGATTAAACATAATTTTGCGTTGAATAATTGTGTGAACGTGGGGAAAAAAAAAAAAAGATTTGAACTTTTAATATAAGTTATGATCCTGTTTAAGGACCTCGATGCTGCACGTTGTATAATAAAAAATAATAAAAATATATATTTAAAGTACCTGAATTCATTATGGAAAATGGTGCCATTTAATGTTGAGCTGTGATTATTTTAATAGCTTGTATGTCGCTCAAATCAATCGAAAAAACAAAAACAAAACAAACAACTAAGTTTTAACACTTTAACCCTGAAGTATCATGTCAGAGTTAGTTTTTGAGGCTTCTGCATCATCAGTGTGATTTTCCGCTCAAAAACCTGCAACCAACATTTAGTGATTGCCTTTTTGCATGCAACCAAAATTATTTTCAGTAAGTATGAGTCTCTTTTATTCATCTCCTCAGGAATTTTCCCAAGGTACATGGTACTAAAGGAGAAGTCCAGTGTTACTCCAAGCACATCCACCACCATTTGTTTAATCTCCTCCCAAAAGATGTTAAGCTTAGGGAATGACCAGAAAACATGAAAGCAACCCGCAGTGACCTCCTTGCACTCCCTCCAGCACGAAGCGCCTGAACCACTTATTTTGGATTTCTGAGAACGACATACACAAGAACTCAGACATTCAAAAAGATATTTAAATACGTAGAGCCTGAAAAATTAGCATTAGGAAATGGTGAAAATATGACACCACGGTTTGCCTACTATATACCAGTGAAACAAACACTAAGCAGCTTATTAGTATCGGAATTATGGAAGAATTCAGTGTCACAGCAGTCTTGTGAAACTGACTCTGAGGCTTTTGGAGACACAAGTGATGGACAAAACTTTAAGCCCAGCAGGTTTTTTATTGAAAATCCAGGATGCCTGGGGCTAATTCTGTACCAGGATGCATTTGAAACTGTTAATCCTCTTGGCTCTGCTAAGAAAAAACACAAAGTGGTTGCAGTCTATCTGTCTGTGGCAAATTTGCCTGCTCATTTGCGATCCAATACTGATCTCATGTCCCTTGTCTTACTATGTGGAGAGAATGACCTTAAAAAATGTGGAAATGCAAAGATTTTCTCGAAAGTGGTAGAAGATTTAAAAGATTTGGAGGAAAATGGTATCATTTCTGGTGATGAAATAGTCAAAGCAGCTTTGTACTGCATTGTTGGTGATAATTTGAAGGGTTTACTGAGAACATTGATGGGTTTACTGAGAACTTCAGTCGCTCTGAATACTTTTGCAGATACTGTGAAATCGCACACAGTGAGTTTCAGAGTAATGATCCAAATGTCTGTGGTCCACAGCGCACA